>CAIGRP010081758.1:0-31282 GCA_903798385.1 Fraxinus cuspidata | reverse complement strand
ATTACACTTCGCATTTATATCTTGTGTATTAAATAGTTTTGAGATTAATTGTCGAAAAAGTTTCAAAAACCAATTCATCCACTCTTGATTAGTTATTCTTGGGTTATCATTTATATGTTAGGTTAAGAATGATTGAACCGGACAAAAAGCTTTTAAAAAACAAATAAAAAATTTCCTAGATAGTACTGTCGCTCGAGCGAGGGCTGAGCGACAGGCTATCACTCCAGGGAAGTCAAGGCAACAGGCTAGCGACAGTATTGCTGTTTTTGACGCTCGAGCCAAGTCTTGGTGACAGTTTAGGGAAATTGATACACCGTTTTTCTTATTTTCCATTCTCGAACCCTAGACCTAATATAACACAACTTTCTACTATTTGCACATTATTCCTTGATTTTTTACAAAATTTAAGTCCATTTTGTTCACAAACTTGCCAATTATATTAAATACCTAACAGGCCCCCCCTTTAACATTCTGTGACAAAACTACAATCTAAAATCAAGGCAATAATAAGATAAAATTACAGACTCAAAGAACTGACACGACCAAAAAGCTATCTTGATCAAATTCTGCTTTTCATATATCAAAACTCATTTCCTGAAATAAACAACTCAAATACCCAGTGTAAAATGTATGTAAAACAATAAGTGTAAAAACAATTTAAACAGTTAATCAAGCAGTACTAAATGCAAGAATGATTGAAGCAGTTAAACTCATAATTCATTTTTCAGTGTCATAATATAAGCTAGATTAAGATGTAATATCAATATAACCCAACATACCAAAACGAAACATTAGATCATAATATCAAGTCAAAATAATCATATACATCCAAAAATATAAAGTTATCTACTCCCCATTTTGTCACAAAATGACAAGAGACAAAGAAATAACATACAATAACTCAACTATGCAGGTGTTATCAGTCACAAATATAAGTAATGAACAATAAACCTTTCCACACAGATGACCCAAGTTAAACATGTAGTAAATTGTATAAGTGACTCATATGTGTAAAGTGCTACCAATTTTCTGGTAGTAGGACTCCAAATCTTAATTTTGTGAAAAAGGACATGCATAACATCACTGATAATAAGGATATTCCCCTACTTATGAAAGTCAAACCAAGTAAAGTACATCAGAACCTATATATTAAAACTCATTGTGAATAGATAATTTCATTTCTCCCTCTGACTTTTAGCATATATTTTGCACAACCATGAAGCTCAATTTTTTTTTTTCAATCTTAAGTACAGGTTCCTTTCTATTAAGTGACTAAAATGACTCAAGTAACGAAATTTAGGTCGGTTAACCTAAGTCAGTAGACCATAAGCACCAAGTTTTTGATAGGAATGCTCGTATGTTCAAATATTGACCTAGAATGACTTCTTAATCCAATTTTGTGTCTCATTTTAGTTTCTTGAAGGATTTTTTTGCAAGATGAACAACACTCAGGTATTTCAAAGACTAAAATGTAGGCTCATTTTACAAAGGTCACTCTTTTAGCATCAAACTATTAATGGTCAACAATGATGTGGCATTTTATATCAACTTATAAAAAACTCGATAGAATAACCGAGTTATATTTCTTGGAATTTGAGTATAATCAAGATATAATTTATATTTTCTGTACTATTATATGGATATTTTAGATAGTTCAGCCTTTTTCATCGGGCCTTTACCCTTTTATATAGAGAATCGAAATGGAGCTTTTCATCCTTGTCATGTCAAGATATAGTGTCCAACCTAAACATGTGAGCCACTATCTCATATTCTAAATGGCACACTTATTATCTAATGTGGGAATTCAGATCGAACACCATTAAGTATCTACATCAAAACATATGGAAATGTCACCACAAAGCATAATAGAAATTATTGTTGCTTGAGTTTCTGTAACATCACATGATAGGCCTCAAAATGTACATTACACAATGAAGGCGCCAAGATTATTATTTTATTTCTGTTATGTTTCTATTTAGAATAAAGTTAAGTGTACAGACATGGTTGATAATCATGTGTTGTCAAAATCCAAGCATGTGATATATATATATTTTTTAAATGGATAGATATAATGATGTCAAGTAGGATGTTGTCAATCAACATTGTCGACAAACATTGTACATGTAGCATGATTCTTCTATTTAAGCATCGCTCGAGTTCAATTGTTTGGTGGTTTCGTTTCTCTAATTTCTATTTCAAATGGGTATTTTTTAGTAAAATCAACTATTTGTGATTTTTTGCCTTACATATCTTAATCGCTTCTCTCATCAGTAATATTTACCCACTTTTTTTTTTATCTTATGTGTGGTTGACATCAATAATTGCAAAAATAAGTAGATTATTGTGTAAAAGCTTATCTCTTCATTGGCTCCAAAGAGAAACAAAGAAATATGGACAATAATTTAATATTATTGTTGACCTCAAAAAATGGTTCCGACACATGGCCAACAGAACGAGATTTCACGTAAGTTCCTTCCTGCGCACAGTAGCACACCGTTAGTCACTCGTGGCATTTTTTGATGGGAGTGGAAGCGGCCACGAGCACTCCGACGGTCAAGTCAGTGTTTCATTCAATCGGAAAGTGTCGCTCGGAGATTAATTGATCACCAAGACGTGGTTGAGAATGTGTACAAATATAGTAAAGAGCTCTTTTGAGTTAAGACTAGGATGCCAAGATTCGAGATTGGAACCCTTACTTACCAATATGTGGGGATATTTATACAAGAGAAGGGAATAGGAGAACCATTTGATAAGAGGATACGTGACTTCATATCCCGGCCGGGCCATCCTTTCATAGGTGTCAATATGTTAGGAAGAGGAGAACCGTTGGATAATGGGACAGGTGGCTTCAGATCCTGGCTGAACCGTTCTGTCATAGGCATCATTCTGTCAATCGATAGATTGGCGGACATTAAATGATTTCTGACACAACAACTGAATTGACCGTTTGTAGCCTGCCACAGATCCCATCAATCAGTCAAGGATTTGATTTTAGATAGATTTCCTTACAAAAGATTTTGGTACAAGTGTGGTGAGGTGGATTGTGAAATGTGGTGAACGTGGAGTACGGACCTTTGCATCTGTTGTGAATGGCGGATGAGTTCGGCTCTTCTACCAGGTGGGACGTAGCATTTCAGTTCGGATTCATGGAATCAGTTCGTACTCGTGGATCCGGTTCATCTGTCACGTAATCGTCCAAATCAGCTTGGACACACGTGACAATGAAGTGGATGGACGAGGTGGAGGGTCTTAGTAGGCCCGTAACAACTATCTTAATAGTTGACAGTTTAAGAAGATGACAAAATCAATGTAGAACCATTCATCTAATTTGCTTGGGAATAATCAAACAACCAAGAAACCCACCAATTTGCTAATCAACTTGCAATGATGTAAGGCATGTGGCAGGTAAACTGGCACACTTTATAGGGTGTGTTTGAGTCACATTATTTTAGAAAAAAAAATGAAAAGTTATTGATGTGATGAAAAATATTATTTTATTGAAGAATGTGTGGTTGAAAATAAGTAGAAGCATGTGAATGAAAATTTTAATGCGTACTAAACAGGGGCTAAAAAAAATAAGGGAAGAAATTTTAGTACGCATTATGCATCTATCTTTTTTATGTAATCCACGTCCCACAGAAACTGCCCTAAGAATATATATACAGAGTCAATGTATATAACTTGTCATTTAGCCCCTATGGTAGGGATTGAAATTAGATTCTTAATAAAATTTGATAAAATGTGTAGTTGAAAAATTGTAAATCCCATAAAATATGTACTTAAAATTAATAGTTGAATTTGATTTAGATTAGAATCTAAATTTTAATTTTTACCATAGACTTAACACTTGTTTGGTCCGAATTAAAATCTAATTTTAATTTAAGTCAAATTCAAACAATCAATATAACCACATCTTTTATGGATCCCACAACTTTTTAACCACACATTTCAAAAACTTCTATCAAAATCTACTAAAAATCTAATTTTAATCTCCACCAAACACCCTATTAATGTGATCAGGAAGAATCCAACAACTAATAAAAAGCCACCCACTTGCTAAAACTAGCTTATTATGTTAATGTTGACTTTGGATAGTGTGATAAGAAGTTGGCAATATTCGTGTATGATGATTTGAAATAAAGCAATTTTGAACTCGTAATTTATGGGATTGACCTTCAATACATTTTTGACATTTCAAAAACAATACCTCTTTATATCAAGGAAAATTCCCTAAGTACAAGAATTCTTTCACAGAATCCCAACAGGTGTTGCCATAACGATACCTGGTTTGTAGACAATTTTTTTTTTTCATTTGCCAATGAATCCGTGCCATGTGGAATCCTAGAAAAAATCTGTGAAAATTATCATGTACACGAAGTATTACTCTTATATCAAATAGAACATTATACTTTGGTGTCTTTCCTTTTGCTAAACAGAGAAAATGCTTAGATATGAAAATGTATTACGGGACAAGCAGATACAAAGCAGGTCTCAAGTGTGTGTATGCTTGCTTATACATATAACGAATTATATTAAGGAAAAAATATATACAGAAGCACCATCATGGAGCAGACGTTTTTTCAATTTTACATGCATTTATTGACTTTTTATTAATCTGTATTAGTCAACACAGAGGCAATACAATGAATTGATCGTATAATCTTTAATTCCCACAAAATATAGATATGTTATGTTATGTATGTATATATATAGAGACATGAATAGTTAGCCTAGTCAATCCCATCCCACCCCCACCCCCACACCCACATCCATAGTAAGAACTAAGAAAAGACAGATGAGGTTTTGAGATATGCAACACTTTAGCCACCATCATATTCTGATTTCCATCCAACTTGATGAAGGAGAGGAGATTAAGTGCAAAGCCTGTGAGCAGATTATAATTGAACCCTTTCATGGCTGCCTATCCTGCAAATTCTACCTCCACAACCATTGCATGAATTCACCTCGTTCTCTTGAACTCCCGTCTCATCCATAGTCCCTTCTCCCATCCCAACGAACTGATGTCGATCATACACTTGCGATGCACGTGGATCTGAAGGAAAAGCCTTTAAATTTTCCACTAGGATCATGCTACATGTATCGAATTTTTTTACCGTTTTACTTAGTACTCACAATAGGGATATGGACCACATTGTCGGAATTTTTAAATACATGCGGGTCCACGCATTATGTGAGAGGGTAATCCATTATGTACGAACCATTATGTACAAATGAATGGTTCGTACATAATGGATTAAGCTTTGCCACTTTACCTAGGACTGTACTTCGAAAACCACCCTCATGAATTAAAACTGGTATTTTGTTTATGAGGATAAAAGCACTGTATTTGTCTCTGATTTGTGTCGTGGCATCATGCAGAATAATTTCTGGCTATACTATTGTGAAGATTTTGAGTTGGTAAGTTGGCACAAAGATTACCGAGTGCTTCGTACTCTAATTTAAAGGATGAAATTAACATTATTAAGAAGTTGAAGGATTAAATTGAGGATCTAGAAAAGTTGAAGGATGGATATTATGTTATCAAATAGTTTGAGGATGAAAATGAGGATATAAAAAAGTTAAAGAATGAGGATGAAAATAAGGATATTAAATAGTTAAATGAGGAAATTAGCATTATTAAGATGTTCAAAGATTTTGAAAAGCTGAATTTTACGTTATCTTTGAGAATAAAAATGCGGATATGAAAAGTTAAAGGATTAAATTGATGACCCATACAAGTGAGAGGATTAATTTTACATTATTAAACAGTTTGAGGGTGAAATTGTGGATATTGAAAATCTAAAGAATGAAATTAACATTATTAAGAAGTTGAAAGATTAAATTGAAGATCTTGAAAAGCTAAAGGTTGGATTTTACAATATTAAATAGTTCGAAGATGAAAATAATAAGAAGTTAAAGAATGAAATTAACATTATTTGAAGTTTAAGAATAAATTTTACATTATTAAATAGTTTCAGGATGAAATCAAGGATATCGAAAAGTTGAAGAATGAAATTGAGATTGAAATGTTGAAGGATGAAATTGGGGATCCATAAAAGTTGAAGGATGGAATGATTTTACGTTATTAAATACTTTTTAGCATTTAATTGAGGATATAAAAAGCTTGAAGGATTAAATTGAGGATCTAGAAAAGTTGAAGGATGGATTTTACATTGTTTAGTAATTTGAGGATGAAAATGGGGACATATAAAAGCTAGAGTATGAAATAAGCATTATTAAGAAGTTGTAGGATTAAATTGAGGATCTAGAAAAAGTTAAAGGATGTATTTTAAGTTATGAAATTGCGGATTAAATCGATAATCTAGAAGAGTTGAAGTATAAATTATACATTATTAAATAGTTTGAGGTTGGAAATGAGGATATATAAAAGTTAAAGAATGAAATTCACATTGTTGAAGGATGAAATGAGGATATTGAAAAATTAAAGGAGAAAATTTACATTGTTGAGAAGTCGAGAATGAAATTGAGAATATTGAAAAGATTAAGGAAGTTTCTAAAATTATAAAAACTCGAAAATCCAAGTTTCATCATCATTTTGGATGACGAAATTGAAGATACACATTATTGAGAACATTAAATTTCATTTTTGAAGATACACATTATTGACGAAATTTCATCATCATTTAAAATTCAATTTGGATGAAATCGAATATTTTTGTAATGGTTGAAGGATTGGGTTGATATTGAATTATAGTTGGATCACCAAATAGAATTTCTGTAATAGATGAAGCATGAAATTTATTTTAAATTGTAGTTGGATGACCAAAGTAAAGTTTTCAAAAATATAAAGGATTAAATTGCTTTTATATTATAGTTGTATGACGAAATTGTTTTTTTGTACAGGATTAATTTGATTGGATATTACATATTGGATGACCAAGATAAATGTTTATAATAGTTTAAGGATAAAATTGAAATTGAAATTGAAAGTATTGATGAAAACTGAAGTTTTCAAATAGTTGAAGGATGAAATTGCTTTGAAAGGATATGCTGATGACAAAATTGAATTTTTTTCTAAAAGTAATGGGATTAAATAGATAAGAAATTATAGTTGGAAGAAAAATTGAATTTTTCTTACAGTTGGTCGAACTAGGTCTTCCAACTATACGTTCAATGCAATTTCATCTTTCAACTTTTCGAAAAGTTCAATTCAGTATCCGACTAGAATTTAAGACCAATTTTGAAAAAGCTCAATTCGATAATCCCACAATGAATTTAGAGGAATTGAATCCTTCATCTATATGAAAAGTTCAATTCCGTCATCCAACAATGACTTTAGAGCAATTTCATACTTCATCTATTAGCGAAGTTCAATTCGATCATGCAACTATAAGTCAAAAGCAATTTCGTCCTTAAACTATTTGAGAAGTTCATTTAAGTCATCCATCTATTAATCAAAAGCAATTTCATCCTTCAACTATTGGAGAAGTTCATTTCAGGTCAGCCAACTATTAGACAAGAGCAATTTCATCCTTTGTCTCTTGGAGAAACTGAATTCGGTCATCCAACAATTACTCAAGAGCAATTGCATCCTTCAACTATTGAAGAAGTTCAATTCGCTCATGCAACTATAAGTCAAGAGCAATTTCGCCCATTAACTATTGGGAAAGTTCGTTTCGGTCATCAATCTATTAATCAAGGGCAATTGCATCCTTAGACTATTGGAGGAGTTCAATTGGACCATCCATTTATTAACCAAGAGCAATCGCATCCTTCCACAATTGAAGAAGTTCATTTCGTTCATCCAACTATACGTCAAGAGAAATTTCGTCCTTCAACTATTGAGAAGTTTATTTCGGTCATGCATCTATAAGTTAAGAGCAATATCGTCCTTCGTCTCATAAAGAGATTCAATTCAGTCATCCAACGATTACCCAAGAGCAATATCATTCTTCATCTATTACGGAGGTTCAATTCAGACATCCAACTATTAGACAAGAGCAATTGCATCCTTCATCTATTAAAGAAGTTCAAATTGGTCATCCAACTATTAGACAAGAGCAATTTCATCCGTTGTCTCTTGGAGAAACTGAATTCAGTAATCAAACAATTACTCAAGAGCAATTGCATCCTTCAACTATTAAAGAAGTTCAATTGAGTCATCCAACTATACGTCAAGAGCAATTCCGTCCTTCAACTATTGGAGAAGTTCATTTCGGCTACCCTCTATTAATGAAGAACAATTTTCTTCTTAAACTATTGGAGGAGTTCAATTGGACCATCCATTTATTAATCAATAGCAATTGCATCCTTCAACTATTAGATAAGCCCATTTCGGTCATCAAACTATAAATCAAGAGCAACTACGACCTTCATCTATTGAGAAGTTCATTTCGGTCATCTATCTATTTGTTAAGAGCAATATCGTCCTTCATCCCTTAAGGAGAACCAATTCAGTCATCCATCTCTTACGGAAGTTCAATTCGGTCATCCGACTATTAGACAAGAGCACTTGCATCCTTCAACTATTAAAGAAGTTCAATTCGGTCATCCAACTCTTAGATAAGAGCAATTTCATCCTAATCTATTGGAGAAGTTTATTTTGGTTATTTATGAATTAAGAGCAATTTCATTCTTCAGCTATTGTAGAAGTTCAATTCGGTCATCAATTTATAAATTAAGAGCAACTTCATCCTTCGGCTATTGGATAAGTTCAATTCGGTCATCCAACTATGTTTAAAGGACAATTGTATCCTCCAACTATAATTTTAGAGCAACTTCCTCAGTCAACTACTTTAAATGATGAATTCGGTCATCCAACTATATTTGAACAGGATCTTCGTCCTCCATCTAATTGTCAATAGCAAATTTCATCCTTCCACTATTGGAAAAGTTCAATTCGGTCATCCAACTAATTGGCAATAGCAATTTCATCCTTTGACTGTTGGAAAAGTTCAATTCGTTTCCCAAACTATAATTTCAGAGCAATTTCCTCCCGAAAAACTAAGACCAATTTCATCCTCCAACTATTCAAAACGAACAATTTCCATCTTTAACTATTACAAAAATTACAATTCGGTCATACAACTATAATTTAAGAGTAATTTCATCCTTCAACTATTATAAAAATTACAATTCGGTCATCCAACTGTAATTTATGAACAATTTCATCCTTTTAACTTTTCAATATCCGTAATTTCATCCCTTAACTTCTTTTTGATATTGTAAAATCCATTTTCAACTTTTCTATATTATCAATTTAATCCTTCAAGTTCTTATTATGTTTAATTTGTTCTTCAATTTTTCAATAAACTACATTTCATCCTCAAACTATTTCAAACGTATAATCCATTCTTCACATTTTCTAAATCTTCAATTTAGTTCTTCAATTTCTCAAACTATTAGATAAAGTATTAATTTCCTCATTTAATTTTCTAATATCCTCAATTTCATCCTCAAACCCTTTAATAATTTAAAATACACCCTTCAACTTTTTCTAGATCATCAATTTAATCCCTCAACTTCTTATAATGTTAATTTCATCATTCAACTTTCAGTATCCTCGACATCCTTCAACTTCTTAATAATGTGAATTTCATCCTTTAACTTTTCAATATCTGGAATTTCATCCCCGATCTATTTAATAATGTAAAATCCATCCTTCAACTTTTCTAGATCGTCAATTTAATCTTTCAATTTCTTAACAATGCTAATTTCATCCTTTAACTTTTCAATATCTTCAAACTATTTAATAATGTAAAATTCGTCCTTCAAATTTTCTCGATCATCAATTTAATCCTTCAACTTCTTAGTAATGTTAATTTCATGAAACATACACTTTCATCCTTTTTTTTTTCCTCAGTGAGAAGAAAAATGGTGAGATTTTCATATTTACCAACTAATCTATTTTTATATTATTTTATCGTAATTATCGTACTTATATTCTCAATATATTTCCCGTTACATTAAACATTCCATTAATTATGTCGATAAAAAAGTACATGCTATTAATTATTAGCATATTTAGGCAACACTTCCAAATGTATCAAGTGTTGCCTAAATGTCGTAAACTGCTCTCAATTAAACATGATATTATTTTTCTCCTGTACAAAAATAGAATTTCAATTTACACTCTGAGAGACTGGTATGGAATGCCACTGGTCAAACTTATGAATTTCTGCACTCTGCAATCTGCAAAGATAATAAATTTACACGGTGGAGCAGTAATGGTCACTATTTGCTTTTTAAACTTGAGAATAACCCATCTTCTCCTTGAAACCTTTTTTTGTGTGTGCGCGCGCGTGCGTGCTAAACTTCTTGCTTTCTTGATCCAACTCAACTGGCTATAATGTCTCAATCTCTTCCTGTTGTGAAGGTATTCTTTGCTTTTCTGCATATGCATGGAGCTGTTGAAATGTTTCTGCCCAACGTCTCTTGCCAAGTGCAGTGATCCTTGCTTGAACTAGAAAATTATATACTTTATATTGTTATAACATCTTTTTAACTTTCAATAGACACAGCCATTGCCGCTTGCTACACATATTCACATGCCGAGTCCTAAAACAGCTCAAATGGAAGAGGATGACATTCATTATCTTTCAGGGAAGCCATTTTTCCATCTGGTTATGACAAAATCACATGTCAACCGCCCCTTTCAATTCGTAAATACTCTTGCCTCCAATATGTTTGTTTTCGTTTTGAGTCATTCATACTGAAAGGGCTCAATGATTTGTTGCTTATTCATATTCGTTTAATGCTGACAGCGGCCCCCAGCCAAATTCGTTCCGCTGCTCCCTAGTGCAAGAGTCGGAGTAATTCTCAGACATGGTGGCAAGAACTGGAACATGTCTTACATTGGAGACTGCGGCTTCCCGAGGTTTGACAGCAAGTGGAAAGCATTTGTCCTTGAAAATGAACTGAAGATTGGAGATGCTTGTGTCTTTGAACTAATGGAATGCAGCCGTACAAACCTCAGGTTCAAAGTTCATATCCTGAGGGGTGATTTGCCACCTGAATTGTTAGCAAAGGTCAATTACCGCGGTAAGACATCAGATGCTCCAATCGTGCTTGATTAGACTCGTTGGAACGAGCTCCTCTAACAAGTATCTGGATGCGATCCAATTAAATGTCTCATTTATGTACAGCTTTTACCAGTTATTCAAAAGAACTCTGTGATGGATAGATAGCACATCGATTCTAATCTCTTTCTATTATCATAGTAACAGCTTACTTGAGCTCATAGCTAAATTGGGATTGAAGTGATGATTATATACATGCGTCCTAAATTGGATTTTTTCCCCTGAAAAAGTACTTTAACTTGTTATCATTAGTATGATCGAGTGAAAATAATCTGCAAGTCAAGCAAACTTATAGAAGAAACTACTGAACAGATGAGAATCAGGTGGTTTTCGAGTCTTATGTTCAAGTTGAATAATTTCAAAAACTATATGCTCTTATCTTTTATCTGAAAAGGATTTGTTACACTCCATAAATTCGTACAAAGTTCCCTGCTAATAATAGCTCTGCATTTTTTTTTCCCTATACCATATCGCTTATAAATCGCAGTTCGAGATTAGGCTATACAATGAGATTCATTCCCCACAATCAGGCCTATCATCTTCTCTTCTCACCTGCATTTTCTCTATCTTACAAATCTGACTTCATTCGTATGTTGTCAACAATTCAAAACTAGTTTTCTGTTTTTCTTTTGTGTAGCGCTCGTATCCAGCTTTAGTTCCAAGGAAAAGAAGTGAACTAGAAGCTAAACCGAACAAAGAGATACACCACCACCAAACAAATGTTTCAAAGTAGAAATTCCTTACCATGCATACAATCCTCCAATCCTTCAAAACAGCTTCTTCTGAGTTTCCTATATTTCCTTCGTATACGAGAGCTGCAAGAAGACCACAGAGTAGAGATCCTAGATGGATGTTTGTTATTATAATATTGTGGTTGGCTCCGGCACTGTTATGGACAAACAGATCTGATGCATTGACACTGCAGCAGAAAAAACGAAACCTGAACTTTGTCCAATCAAGGCTGTGGCAGCAATTAGTGATATCTTGCTCCCTGATAAAGATAGCAGAAAGAATGCAATTGTTGTTGGAACAAGAGCTAAGGCAAGCCATCCTGTTCTCGCATAGCAAACCTTTCTGAATAATAAACGCATTTAGTAACAGCACAAAGCATTGTATTCGAACAACCAGAGTAGAGAGAAACCAGTGTGTTAACTTCTGTATTATATCCTAGTGATTCTGAAATTTGGCCTAGATTATTACTGTAAACCAGCCCAATTGTTCCCCCACAGAAATATGCTATGTAATAAAGCCAGAAATCCTATTGGTGGATGAGGAACCTAACCGAGTGTTCCTCTCCAAGCACAATCAAGTTGTCTTTGAATAACACAATGCTGCAGCTTCCTTCTTTCTGTTTTGAATTGTATGAGCCACTATACAAGATATCATCGGTGAGTGGAGTCTCCATTTCCATTAGCTCTCTATGCACATCAAGATCGTCATTATTGATCAGATTGAAGCTTGAATGGATTTGGTGGTGGACTGCTTACCTAATCGTTCACTTGAAAACTAAATGATAGTTACTGTTAGAATATTGCTGCCAACTTGAACTGAGTAACAGAATTCCTCATGCAATCTGGTATATATCCTAATTTCTAGGAATGGTGCACAATATAGTTAGCCACCTGCCAAACCAATTCTAGAAGGATCTTTGTATATCTTTTGCTTGTAAAACCTTGCTGTATATAAAGCCATATTGAATGAGAATGAAATTAACGAGCATTGCACATTGCACATATTGGGAACACGAATGTTCCCACGACAAATGATAAGCCTCTTACATTACATAGGCTCTTGCATGTGCCTTCAATTAAAAAAAATAATAATTAGCGTTTCTCAACTTACAAATGACAACAATGTTTTCATGGAATTTTTCCCTGACTATTGTGTTGCAAAGGACCTGCAAACGAAGAGGATACTGCTACAAGGAATGCTTAAGGATTGGCTATATCAGTTGAGGCTGCCAAGTACTAAGCTAGAACTCAGTGCTATAGAGTCAAACTACCAAAATAATTCCAACTCCCTCTTTGTGAGTTCCAATTGTGATGAATTGACCAAAAATGCTAAAGTGTCAAAGTTAGAACTTGATGTTTGGCATCGAAAATTAGGCCATCCTTCTAATCATGTGTTAAATTAAGTTCTAAAATCCTGTAATAAACTTACTAGTGCCAATGGCAATCCAAACTTTTGTGAATCGTGTAAACTTGGAAAATCTCATGCATTACCATTCAATATATCCATATCACATGCATCAAATCCTCTAGATCTTGTGCATACAGATGTCAGGGGACCAGCACCATTAAATTCTACTTTGGGGTTTAAATACTATATAATCTTTGTTGATGATCATAGCAAATTTACCTGGATATACCCTACGAAACACAAATCTAAGGCATTGAACACCTTCATTCAATTCAAAAAATTAGTAGCGAACAAGTTGGAAAAGAGGATCAAAGCACTTCAATCAGGAGGAGAGTTTAGAAACTTAGACAAAATTGCCTTAGAGTTTGGTATTGAACTTAGACACTCATGTCCATACACTTCTGTACAAAATGGCAGGGTCGAAAGAAAACATAGACATGTTACTGAAACTAGTCTAACACTCCTAGCTCAAGCTCAAATGCCTCTATATTATTGATGGGAATCATTCAAGGTTGCAACCTATTTGATAAACAGACTACCTACACCTATACTCCAATATAAGTCACCATTTCAAGCATTGTTTGTGAGAGAGTTTGATTACAAAACATTAAAAACATTTGGGTGTGCCTGCTATCCTTGTCTCAAACTATATCAAAGACACAAATTTGATTTTCACTCCAAAAAATGCATCTTTCTTCGCTATGGGGATTCATTTAAAGGTTATAAGTGTTTAAGCTCAAGCGGTAGAATTTATATATCCAGACATGTGGTGTTCAATGAACTAGATTTTTCGTTTAAAACGAGTTTCTTAAACAAAAGAGTTAAGCCACACACCTTTGAACTTCTCATAAGTTTTCTTCCCTTTAATAAGTTCACTCACAAAACAAATCCTCAAAATGTCCCTGATACAACACATCCTGGTACATCACTTGCTGCAGACTCCTCTGATAGAGAAATGGAAGTTGAAGGTGAAAGTGAAGTAAATATAGAAAATAATGATGTTGAGATAAATCAAGAAGAACTAACTGGTAATGAGGAAGTTGAAAACCAGCTAGGAGAATGTGACATTGAAGATGTAGGTGCTGAGGCAAATATCCAAGGTGAAGGTGAAACTTAAAATACAAAAATTTTCAAACCAAAAGCTTACATGAATCAGGCGCTGGAAAGATTGGCAGAAACTGAACCTTTGACTGCTGGCGAAAGCACTGTACAGTGATAGTTGGAAAAGGGCTATGCAAGAAGAATACAATGCATTGATAAAAAATGAAACCTGGACATTGGTACCACCTAAAGCTGGAATGAAGATAATTGGCAATAAATGGGTGTTTAGACTCAAGTTTGATTCAGAAGGAAGAATACAAAGGTATAAAGCAAGATTAGCTGTCAAAGGGTTCCTTCAAACACCTGGTGTAGATTTTGGAGAAACCTTCAGCCCTATTGTTAAGGCGTCAACTTTGAAAATCTAACACCTGTTGTGTCTAAGAATTGGGAGACCAGACAAGTTGATGTGAATAATGCCTTCTTGAATCGCAAGCTAAATGAAGAAGTTTATATGAGTCAACCACAAGGATTCATAGATAAAAATTTTTTGACTTTGTGTGCAAGCTTGATAAGGCTCTGTATGGACTTAGACAGGCCCCAAGAGACTGGCATGAAAAGCTAAAGAATACCTTGTTGGAATGAAATTTTAAACAATCGAAAGCTGATAACTCATTGTTCTTTTTGAGAAATGGAAGAGAGGTATTGTTTGCACTAGTTTACGTAAATTATATAGTGATAACTGGTAACAATAATCAGCAGTTGCCGAAATTTGTTGATGATCTAAACACCTGTTTTGATGTGAACCCACGTAGCGAAGAACTACGAAACCCACAAATAGATTGAAATTGAACCCAAGAAAGTCAAAGTAATCAAAGTTTCAAATTTTATTCGAAAATAACGAATCAAAATAACCAACAAATACGCAAATGATATGTTAACTATTTTGATTAAATATTTGGGAATCTCACCCTATTTATTTGAACGCCACAAGAATGATTTTTGATAAGTTCGCAAATTGTCCAACGAAGAACAATGGATTGAAAGCAAATATGCCTCGCAAAATAATTCTCAATAATATATTGTGTTCCTAATGAAGAATGAAAAATTCTATTTATACTAGCCCTGAAATCAAGCTAAAACCGTGCATAATATTCCAAAGATTACAAAATTATGGTAAGAATATAATTTTATTGCAATTAGGAAATCCGCAAAAAAGGAAAAATATCACCTCGTTTTTTGCCTATGCGACCGCATGGTAGAATTGGATGCGGTCTCATGGTTCATCTGAACTTACTCCTGGAATTCCCTACATGACTCCATACGGCTGCATGGTGTATTCTACTATGCGGTTGCATGGTAGTAAATTAGAATAATCTTTTTCCTTGTGCAGAATTTCGTGTCGTTTCCGGATTGTACTCATAGACGACAATCCGACACCCGAGTTGAAAGCTATGCACGTTTTCATCCACTCTTCTCGTTCGTTTCTTGAACCGAGTTGATCCATTTGGTTTCTTCTTCCGAGCCCAACATGAAACTTATTCCTTGGCTTGTTAACTTTGACATTTCATCCATCGTAGTTTGAGCAAACAATCACATCATCCCTTTCACCCGCTTTACTCTTGACCGTGTCATCAGACCTCCTTCGATAATCAACGGATCCTTTCCCGACCTTGATTTTGATGCACTCGACTCCGTGCTCACATTATCCCCTCCCTCTTTAAAATGATTTGCCCTCGAATCTGAACATGCATCAAAGAAAGAGAGATCAAATATATTAAAAGTAGCCGAAATATTATACTCATTAGGAAAATCCAGCTTATATGTATTGTCATTGATTTTTTCGAGAACTTAAAACGGCCCATCTCCCCGTGGTTGCAATTTCGATTTCCTTTGCTCTAGAAAGCATTCATTTCTCAAATATACCCAAACCCAATCACTGGATTCAAATAAAACGCTCTTTCGGCCTTTATTAGTACGTGATGCATAATGCTTGTTTTTGTTTTCAATTTTCAATCTCACCTTCCATGGAGTGACTTTACCTTCTCGGCTTTTTTTTTTCCCATCTAAACTTCCACGTTCTCTCATAGGTAAATGAATTAAATCCAATGGTGTAAGTGGATTAAAACCATAAACAATTTCAAATGGTGAACATGAAGTAGTATAATGTATAGCCCTAATGTATGCAAACTCAACGAAAGGTAAGCATTCTTCCCAACTTTTCAAATTTTTATTAACGACATTGCGCAACAATTGAATCATAGTCCAATTAATGACTTTGGTTTGTCCATCGGTTTGTGGATGACAAGTAGTAGAAAACAACAATTTTATGCCTAATTTAACCCACAAAACCCGCCAAAAGTGACTAAGAAATTTAACATCTCTATCCAACACCATACTCTTAGGAACCCCGTGTAAACGCACTATTTCCTTAAAGAACAAATCAGCTATGTTAGTGGCATTATCGATTTTATGACATGGAATTAAATGTACTATCGAAGAAAAACTATCGACTACTACAAATATTGAATCTCGACCCCTTTTAGTCCTAGGTAAACCTAAAATAAAATCCATGGAGATATCAACATAAGATTCACTAGGAACGGGTAAAGGATTATACAATCCGTGAGGTAGAACCTTAGACTTAGCATTTTTACAAGTTATGCATCGATCACAAGTTTGTTCTACATCAATCCTCATTTTAGGCCAATAAAAATGTTCCCTTAACATTTCTAAAGTCTTTGCAACCCCAAAGTGACCCGTTAGTCCCCCACTTTGTGCTTCTCTAACCAACAATTTATGCATGGAACAATTAGGGACACATAGTTTATTTTACCGAAACAAATAACCCTCATGCGTAAAGAGTTTGTCTACCACACCCTTATTACATGATTCATATTTGCTGGAAAAATCTAAATCATTCACATACATATCCTTAATGTCCTCAAAACTAAGCAACTTCGTCTTTAAAAAAGTAAGAAGCACACACATTTGGGACAACGCATCCGCCACCACATTTTCCTTACCTTGTTTGTACTGGATGACATGGGGAAATGTCTCAATAAATTCCATTCATCTAACATGCCTTTTGTTCAGCTTACCTTGACTTTACAAATGCTTTAGTGACTCATGACCATTGTGAATCACGAACTCCTTTAGCCATAGGTAATGCTGTCATGTCTCCAAAGTTCGAACAAGTGAATAAAGCTCCTTATCATATGTAGGATAGTTGAGCGCTGCTCTACTTAGTTTCACTGAAATAAGCTATTGGCCTCTAATCCTGCATCAAAATTGCTCCAATGCCTATACCTGACATTCAATCTCGAAAGTTTGTCAAAATTAGGTAGTAGTAAAATCGGTGCTTCACACAACTTATCCTTAATAGTGTTAAATGCATGCTCTTGTTCATCACCCCATTTAAAACCTACACTATTTTTAACAATTTCAATGAATGGTATGGCAAGTGTGCTAAAATCTCTCACAAACCGCCTATAAAAACAAGCTAAACCATGAAAACTTCTTATCTCGGATATACTTTTAGGTGTTGGCCATTCTAAAATAGCTTTATTTTCTCTTCATCTACCTCAATTACCTTAGTACTAACCACATATCTAAGAAACACAACATTTTCCATGCAAAATGTGCACTTTTAAAATTAGTAAAAAGTTATTATTTTCTTAACATTACTAGCACACTCCACAAATGTTTAATATGTTCATTGAGGTCTTTACTGTAGATCAAAATAAACCACAACAAACTTGCCTATAAATGCACGCAAAACATGGTTCATTAAATGCATAAAAGTTATCGGTACATTAGTGAGTCCAAACGGCATGACCAACTATTCATACAAGCCATATTTAGTTTTAAATGCGGTTTTCCATTCATCATCTTCCCCCATTCGAATTTGATGGTAACCACTCATCATCTTCCCCCATTTCAACTTAATCAAATTGATTTAAGTTTTATCCAAATCTCTTATTCTACCGTGGTGTCGTTCTAGAGAAATCAAATTGGAAGCTTGGTTGCGCCTTTCTTCATTATTGTGAGCCCGCTATTCTCATTTTCTTGTGATTTTAACAGTCAAATCTACAAAGAACTGAACAAAGAAATGCACAAAAGATATCACGGGATTAGACTATGTTATTTTGTAAGAGCTATAATTGAACCTGTCATTAGTTGACTTAATGTGGAGTTGTTGTAGACATTAAAAAATTTAATTATTGTGCGAAAATCGAGAACAGAATGGAACCGAACTATAATTAAAAACCCAATGGTTCCACTTATTAAACTGACTCAACCAAACTGAACCAGACCATATCTAGCCCTACACCCGGGATATGCTAATAACCGATTTCAAACTAGTCAAGTATAATGAAAAATCAAAATGTGTCCTTGTAAATGCCTGTTTCCAGATACTTGCCACTAGTATCATCCATTTTCTTGATTCTCCCACCATTATGTCTGTGTCCTTGTGTGTATATATATCGATAAATGAAAATGATTTGAAGAGAAAGAATGGGATTTATAGCTAGTTTTTAATGAATCTTGAGAGGTTTTCTAGATTCTTGGAATGGCCTAAATGGATTATACAATGTATTGTTTAGGATGTTTGTTTTTATCTTTTGTTATCATGGAGTTAGAAAGAAGGTTCAGTGGGGCCATAAAAGTGGAACGAAAAGATGAAGCCTTCTTTATGTGAAAATTGGTACAAGACAGTTAGTCTCAGTTAAGAAATTATTTTTATTTTTTATTCTCTCCATACCAACTATTGTCACTTAAACGAATTTTTGAGCAAATTTTCAAATGAGTCAAACTTCAATTTAGTTTTAGATTTTTACATGTTATCAAATATTTTCTTCAAACTAATTGAAATTTCTAAATTAATTGTCGAATATATGACCTAAATTCTGACGTTAGGTCAGGTTTATGTTGAAAAACGAGTTAAAGAGATATCAAAGCAGACAATTGGAAGTTTGGAGCAACAACTAGGAGTTCGGGTGGCTAGGCACCAAGAAACGAATTTTGGGACCGAAACTCAGTGTTAGAGCACCATTGGCAGTGCCAAGCTGCCACTCGCTTGGAGCCAGGCTTCCGCTTGAGCGTCATGCACCACTCACATGGTGAGAGACTGCCATTCGAGCGATAGCTTTATTTGAAAAATTTTTGTTTTTGTATTTCTGGCTTGTTTTTTTATCCTATTTCCATCTAAAACATATTCTTTTAGGTCTTGTATATACTCCACGAATGTATGACTTCATTTGAGTTTTAACGAGTTAGACAATATTGTAAATACAATATTCTTTATATTTTTTCCATATTTATAAATACTCTATTCCTCTACCAATTGTTCTTATGTTCTTCAAGTATTGTGATAGCTTCTTCAATTGTGCTATATAATCTCGTACATAATTCCTAACAATTAACATTAGAGCTTAATGTTGATTTGTTCTAGGTCTTGTTCTTGTGATGGCAACCTTGATGTATGATATTCCGCTTTTGGATTGTAGTACCAGATTTTCGTTATGGCAGGCGAAGATGCAAATTGTGTTTGCTCAAAAGGATTTGGACAATGCTTTGTAGGATTTAACAAGATGCTTTCAAATTGGTCAATGATGAAGAAACAACATAAGGATCGAAATGTCCTATCAAAGATTCATTTCCATCTCTTGAATCATATCCTTCAAGACGTTTTGAACGAAAAAAAATATAGATGCATTATGGTTGAAGTATGAGCAATTATGCATGACGAAGATTCTAACCAAGAAATTACATTTGAAGCGTCATTTGTATTTTCATCGTATGACGGAGGCACGTCATTAAGAAATCACTTTGCTCCCTTTAAAAAAATTGTCTCTGATTTAGATATCTTGGAGGCTAAGTATGATGAAGAGGATTTTGCTTTGATTTTATTGCGTTCGTTGTCCACTTTATATTTTCGTTTAGAGACATAATATTATATATTCATGATACTCTTGCCATTGAAGAAGTAAATGATGCTTTGTTTTCAAAGGTGTAGATGGAGCATCTTGTTGGATCTGAGGCTCAAGGAGAAGGCCTTATTATTCATGATGATTATGAGAAGGGTAATTTAAAGTCTAACTTCAGTAATTAAATTTGTAACTATTGTAAAAAGTGACACATTAAAAAAATTGCTATAAGTTGCAAAATAAAGGAAAATTGGCTACAAATCAGAACAGAAATCAACCAAAAATTTCAAGTAAAGTTGACATTGCAAAAAATTGCTATAGTGATGGAGACTTTTAGTTATTCTAACGGCGACTCCAAACTTAACAATGATTGGATTCTTGATGTAGTTTGCACTTTTCATATGTGTCCCAATCGGAATTTGTTTTCAACATATAAAACGGTTATGAAAGGTGTTGTGGTAATGAATAACAATTAACCTTGTAAGATATCTGGTATTGGATTGGTCAAAACTAAAATGTTTGATAAGATGGTCAGAACATTTGATGAGATGAGACATGATTGAGTACTCTTGATTCAAAAGGGTACAAGTACACTAGTGAATGTAGTCTTAAAGGTTAGTAAAGGTGCTCGTATTGTATTGCAAGGAAAGAGAATGTCCTAGTTATATATCTTGCAGTATTCTACAGAATCATTGGAGACCAAGTAGTAGAAATTAAGTTTATTGGTGGATATTCAGTTTGGTATAGTACCATTGGAGTTTGGTTTGGAGTCTATATTGAAGAATACATCTCAGTCAAATTCAAAAAGTATGGGTAATGTCGCTTTACCGCCGCAACCAACTGTGCCATCGTATTCAATTTCTAAAGACGACCCAGGAGAGATATTAGGCCTCACAAAAGTACGGGGAAGCTCATTTAGTAGCGTAGCATATGCTTTAAGTGTGGTTGAAGGTATTGAGTCTAGCAAAAAACCTTCTAAGAAGCAGTTTGTTGTGATGATTTTGTTACATGGTATGTTTTTGCCATGTTTGGTAATTTGTGAATTTGTTGCTCATGGTGATAATTCGAGTCACCTTGGCACCTGAGGTAATTATGTTGAGCAATTCTTGGATTAAGTTGATTTTTTGTTATTGACTTAATTGGACTTTGTGGAAGAGGGGGTAATTTTTTTGTTGGAGAGTTTTTTTTTTAAGAGCCATTAGTTTATTCCTTGCAGTGGAACTCGTCTCCAAGTAGAGAATCTTTGAAGTTTTATTCATTACAGTGGAATTTATGTCAAGATGTAGATTTGTTGAATACATGACCCAAATTCTGGCGTTGGTTCATGTTTCGGTTAAAAAATGAGTTAACGAGGGATCAGAGTTGAGAATTGGAAGTTTGGAGCAGCAACTGGGTGCTCGGGAGCTTAGACGCCAAGAAATGGATTTTGGGACCGAAACTCAGCTCCTGAGCGCCATTGGTAGCTCCGGGCTGCCTTTCGCTTGGCTATGGGCTGCCGCTCGAGCAGCAACCTTATTTGGAAAAGTTTTGTTTCCATTTTTCTGGCTTATTTTTTTTATCTAAAATATATTCTTTTGGGTCATATATATACCTCACGAATTCTATGGCTTTGATATAACTTTTTATAAGTTTTAGAGAATTAGACAATATTGTAAAAACAATATTCTTTGTATCTTTCTCCATTCATCTGCTAATTGTTCTTATGTTCTTCTAGTGTTGTAATTAATAATTCCTATTGTATCATATAATCTCGTACATAATTTCTAACAATAATCATAGTGTAAATCATAATAGCATGCTTTTAAATGTCATGATTTGAAGTAACTTACATGAATTAGAAGAAAAAAAATCCCAAAATAACTAGATTAAACCATTTGCCTCATCCTCTACGCAAGTTGAGTAATCTCTTTGGTTTAAGCTCAATCATAATTGGAAATCGCAATCCACAATCCAAATGCCCTTTAAAGATGTTTGTTTTCCTAAGAACAAAAATTTCAAGTATTTTTTTAAAGTATTGCATTTTCTATAAGAATATGCATATCTTTTTCTTGTATGTAATGCAACTCCCACTCTCATGTATATAGGGAATCATGGAAGTTTTGAGTTGGTTGTGTGTAGTGAGAACATCTTTTAAATTCAAAGGATAACTTCATCCTCCAACCCGTATAGACATTATGGGTTGGTTCAACCACATGACTCCCATCCATTTTTAACATCTTCCACTCGCACATGATAAGCTCAATCTGAAATTAATTTTTATAAATTAGACATGTCTCAAGATCTAACTAGCAAGGTTCATACTGACAAATGAATCATGGGACTCGTGAGTAACTTAGAGCATGCAATATGATACATCTGTTAAGGATATATAGTAACTCTACAAGAGGAATAACATTTCTCACCATACCCTAAACTTATTTTCTAATATTTAATTCAAGTATTTTTGATTCCTCAAACAGCCAAGATCATATTTGAACACCACATCATAGTATTTACAATTATGTCGAAAATCCCAAAATACTTAATACAATTGCCTGACCGGTAAATACAAGTGTGTTAGATAAAATAGCCTCTCTTTTCTACTCAAAGTTCTTAATTTAATATAGCTACTTTCCTAGATATATCACGTAAGATCGAATCATAGATGATAATTGACATATGCTAAAATAATAAAAAAAAACTATAATAAAGTTTTGAATGACAGTCAAAAGTTATAAGGGTATATAAATAAGATTATATATATAAATGTCAGGAACTTACAAATTGAAGAAGAAGGATATATTATTTTATTCCCCTTTGGTCGTCAATGCACATGTAGTACGAAACATGTGCTCTAATGTTTCTCTTCTTTTCTTAGGGCATCGTAACCTATAAAATAAATACACCGTACAGATATTAATTTAGGTATTCCTCAATACCAATTTGAATTTTTCTTATATTTATTCCTATAGAAAATCTCAATTGAATACTCGATCGGTAACTAAACATGTCTATGGATTGCAAAATCCATTTCGATTACTTATAGTAAGAATTTACAAGATGTATAACTAAATTCTACGTAATGCTTGAGATTTAACATGTGTTATAAGGACATCTCTAGGTATTAGTTTAGTAAGAACGTCAACTATCATATAATGAGTAGACACTGTTACAGAAGGTGCTTAAGTCATTGTCGTACAGATTAATCAGATTATTCCAATGATTTATTACTTTTTTTTTCACCCAAAAAAACTTTTTGAATTCCTGATAGAAAGAGATTTTCATAAGGAAAATACTTTTAAAGTCGTCCCATCTTCCAAATATCTTTTTGAATATGCTTATTTTATGCAAGAGTACGATAGTTAGAAAGTGTTACATTCACCCTCTAAAAAATATCTCATTGATTCATACACAATATCAAGATCAAAATTTTATTTCGTTAATCAAAAACTAAGAAACAATGGAAGCTCTACTTTGGCTTCAATATCGATTAAATGACACCATAGCCACAACCAAAAACCCCATTAGAATGCCTTCCCTTGATTGCATCACAATTCATACTTCCTTGGTAGCTATTTCTCTCTATGGCTTCCACTTCTGATGGAAAATAAAACAGATCAAGGTAATATATATGACACTATATGAAGTATATGATCGCAAACAAACAACAAGATAAAAGGCAAAGAAATAATTAGCAGAGGAACGATGTATTTTATTTAATTGACTAATATGAAGAAAATAAATACAATAACTTTGTCTATACAATTATTCTATATTTCAGTAATATAAAACTTGTGAAAGAATTAGTATGTATAGAGTTGCATGTCAAACCCTAGAAATACCACAAATGAAAATAAGATAAAAAATTACGTAAAATAAAGGAAATAATATTTTCCCAATAAAAATACGAGGAAAGAAGGAAAAAATATTCTCAAAAATCTAACTTAATTAGGCAAAAAAAAAACCCAAAAAATCTCTACCTTGACACAAATTTCGATGCAATGAACAAAGCTCCAAAATTTCTCCACCCGAAAAAATAAATCCAATTGCAATGAAAAATCCAAACACTTCAACTAGAACAAAACTTTCTCCATTATAAAAATATTCATCCTCATCTTTCACGGTATCCGATACGGATATATGAACCTAAATACAGGGTTCTCCAAAATTTTCAAAGAATTAGAAACTACAAAATAGTGTCGAAGCACACCTTGTAGCAGAATCAACTCCAAATGCTTTCATAGAAGGCCCCTGGCTAGTCTTAACAACTTCAAAAATAATAAAAGCATGTGCAACCAATTCAGCATCCATGTACCTATCTCCAATGGGTCTATCCCTACCAATTGAACACAATGGAACCATAGGAAATGGTGGCAAAGCGAAATTACCCATATCCCCCAAACTCAACTTGGTAGTATTTTTCAATATGGACCCCAACCAAATCCCAAAGGTACAATACCAAACTATATCTCCACCATGGTACTAAATCTATGCTGACTTTTCTTCATAAATTATGTTTGACCTTGCAAGATGTAAAACTGGGACATCTTCTATCCCTCCAATACAAAACAAACACCCTTCCAAACTCTCAAAACTCCACCTCCTCCAAAAAACATATACCATTTTGAATCAAAAGTACTCAATGAAATAAAATTCTTCTTTTGGTTTGGAATATGTCGAACGTAATGACATGTTCCATCCACCAGATTCAATTTGAATCTACCAAATACCCCGATTGGGACAAATATGGAACGCACAAGCTATATCCAAAATCCACTCCTCGTCATGTTTGAATTCCATATCAGAAATCATCAAAACATCTCCATCATTCAATAGTTCTCGACTATGTTGGTCTCGTCTGAAGTATTTGACTGCTTCTCATAAATTATAGTCAAATTATCTTTGTTCTGTACTTTATCATAATCTCTCTTAATGCGTCGTTTCTTTTTAAAACAATAATAAAGTTGATTACTGAAATTTGATCTTGACTTACCCATCTTCTGATCACCATGAACAACAAGACCTTCTCTTTATCTGGCCTCAAATCTAAACAGATACTTCATCTTTTCTTTTGAAAACAAGGCATCATACGTGTTCGTGCAAAACCCGCAAGAGTACGAGATCGTTGACAAGTAATAGAATTGATGAGTTAAGAGTTATCATCCCACAGGGAATAAATTTAATTCAAGTTTACTAGTTATGTACGAAATTCGAATTCTGTAAAGACAATAGAGATTTTGATTTTGTTTTATGTTAAATTTCTAAGAAAGTAGATGTTTTGTATCAAATTTTGGATGATTGTATTGGATTTTATTTATTTCAATTCTTGATTTTTAATCTAATTTCGTTCGTGTGTTCTTGACAATCGATAATTCTATTGTAATTAATTCTCTTTTCCAGGACAAATTAAATCTATTCTAACCACGACCCAGATCTATTCCTAGCCCGAATTCGAATGCATTAAAGTTTAGATTATCTATATGATTGCACATGTGATAAATGTTATTCCTAACACCTATTGTACATATGTTAATTTTACCGCGTTTTAAACTTATTGTGAGTCTCCCAACACTACAATAAGAAACTAATTATCTAACTGGTGGCCAACCAATCAAATAATGCAATGGGTATGCAAAATTAATTAAGGAACGCAAGAAATAAACTAAATTACTAGTCTTGAATTAAAATAAATAAACAAATAGGGTTCATCTTCATCCAATACAAACGCGGATCTAGCCTAGCATGTTAATATATAAATTACAAGGAGAGTAATAGAAAAATATTACCCGGATCATGAAATAAATCAAAAGAAGTTGATCTTCAAACCCAAAGTTGAATTCTTCAAAATCTTTATGTAATTGACCTTCAATTTCTTGTTATGGCTTGATGGAGAGTAATAGAAAAATATTATCCGGATCATGAAATAAATCAAAAGATGTTGATCTTCAATTCCACAGTTGAATTCTTCAAAATCTTGATGTAATTGACCTTCAATTCCTTGCTAGGGCTTGATCTTCTCTCTCATAATATAGCAATTAGCCTCTTGTTCTTGATTAATTTGATGATAATATTGCGTATAAAGAGGCAAGAGAGACTCCTCCTATATGTGTAGCCCTCGTTCTCTATTTATAAGAGCCAAAAATAGGTGAAAATCCCGTTCAATTTGGTTTCTAAAAGAGTTTGAATCTCAAAAGGAAACTAAAGATCCGTCTGTGAAAAAAAGCATGTGCGCTCGCGCGCCGTGTATTTCCTTGCTCGCACGCCATTCATTGGTTTTTCTCTAGGTAGATGAAGTTTATGCCCGTGCGTGCGCGACATAATTTTTCCGCGCGTGCGCGCAAGTTTGTCTCTTATTAGCATTCAGTATTTCGACCATAACTTTCTCTACAAGTATCCGATTTAGCTGATTCAAAGTTTGTTGGAAAGGTAATTCAAAGGGATACAATTATTCTAGAAATACAATATTTTCATATCAAACATTTTCTATCCGAAAAATGGGTCTCAACGTGAGGCTGAAAATCTATAGCATAACTTCTTCGGTTGAAAATTGATTTGTGAGAATATTTCCNTAGAAATACAATATTTTCATATCAAACATTTTCTATCCGAAAAATGGGTCTCAACGTGAGGCTGAAAATCTATAGCATAACTTCTTCGGTTGAAAATTGATTTGTGAGAATATTTCCACTATATTTCACTCATTTGACCTTCAATTGCATCCAATTGATCTTATATGATCTTCAATCATCTTTTTGTGGTCCAAATAATCTATTGGATGTTTACACTTTGGTCTCCAAACTTTGGATTTCCTTCTTTTCGCACGTTTTTCATTCCTTTATTCTAAATCGACCCATCTATATTGAGTTTAACCTAACAAACACAATTAACACAAAATTAAGCTATAATCCATCCAAATCACTAACGAATACTCTAATTTAATGGATTAGATAAGTGTACAAAATTTGCTTATCAATACGCATATTCAATTGTGAGAGTATCACGACTGTACAAGATTGTGTCTCTAAACGAAGTAAATGAAGCGAATACAAAAGGATTAAGGTCAAATCTTCTTCATCATACTTTACTCATAAAGTCCCTAAATCAGCGACGACCTCTTTTACTATAGCCAGATGATCTTCTAAAGATCCTCCTTCTCCCATGTGATGAGAATACAACCTATGCTTCAGATGCAATTTGCTTGTCAAACTTTTAGTTATGCACAATTGCTCCAACTTCAATCACAACACAACTTTTTTTTCCCTTCAAAACGCCCTCAAGAATATTGTTAAAGTGGTGAAGATGAATCTGTGAAAGTGTCTTCCGATCCTTCCATTGTTTCTCCTCCATTGTTCAAGTTGTGGGCATTTTGTCAAATCTCAACAACACGTCATCCAAATCCATCTGCACGAGTATAGCTCACATCTTCACTTGTCACAATGAGAATCTTGTATTGCAATCAAAGAGAGGAATTTCATATTTAATGGCTGTCATCAATAAAAAAAACTTCGAACAAATTACAACGAATATCTGTGATGTCACTTATTGAGAAATAAAATAGATCGAGGTAATAACGGGATATAAAGTATACGATCATAAACAAATAATAAGATAAAGGGTAAAGAGATAATTGGCAGATGAACATAGTATTTTATTCAATTGACCATATGTGAAAAAAAATACAATAATTGTGCCTACATAATTATTCTATATTTCAGTAATACAAAACTTGTGAAAAGAGTAGTATTTATAGGGGTGCATGTCAAATCTTAGAAATACCACAAAGATGAAAACAAGAAAAAAATCACATGAAATAAAGGAAATAATATTTTCCGAATAAAAATACGTGGAACGAAGATAAAAATATTTTCTAAAAAAATCAGCCTAATTTGGGTTTAAAAAAAAAACCACCCCAACACTTCCTAGTTCCTAGAGTTCAAGTTAAAGACTCTTGATTATGGTAGCTTTGACAAGAACGCCATTGCATGCCTTGCGTTGATTATTATTGGAACTTGTAATCATCAATGCTACCATAGACACTAATTCGGAAAAGCGGGGAAGGCAATTGCAAAAATAAAATAAGTAGAATGCTAATTCCACTACTTAATAAGAGAAACATTTGGCGTAAAATAATAAGTGTCAAAATGAGTTGGACCACCTTGAAATGATCTCGCAGTTAAAATCATTGTAATTTCTCATAGAATTACAATAACTAAAGTTACAATCATTGTAATTTTCGGAGCTTAGTTTTTAATAAAATGTTAAAAAATCGAATTTTCCAAATTTTCACCTAAAAAGCAGTGCAAGCCTAATTCCCTCTTGAAATAATTGTGCTTCGTTATATCATAGTCACAAATAATAATTAAGTTTCAAGTCAATTCACCAACTAGTG
Organism: Fraxinus cuspidata; assembly: GCA_903798385.1. Taxonomy (NCBI): domain Eukaryota; kingdom Viridiplantae; phylum Streptophyta; class Magnoliopsida; order Lamiales; family Oleaceae; genus Fraxinus; species Fraxinus cuspidata. The sequence continues at coordinate 2,768 of CAIGRP010081758.1, read as the reverse complement.
AACATTCGAGGGATTAACTAGTGTTTAAAATCTACTCTTATCAAAAGAATCCTATCATTTGTATATAGAAAATATCAAAAATATGTTTCCTTCTTTGGGTTCAAGTTGTAGGAATTTTACCATCCCTATATTTTGTTTTTCTCCTTTTTTCATTTTATTATTTTAAATTTTCCTCATAATTATTTTTTATTTTAAAATTTACTGCCCTGTATTCAAAACATTAACCGCCTTCCAACAGTCATAAACTGCCATCTCTCCCTCCTCTCTTTTTGACCTCCCATATTTTGCACTCAAATCATACTCGTACCATAACTTTCCATTTTCAATCTCCAATCTGGCGGCGCTTGGTCTGCACCAGGCGTCGCCACCACCACCACTACTGCTCCCTCCACCGCCAAAGAAGTCCCAATGGCAGACTTGACTGCTATTGTTCCTTATCATGATCCTGGTGATGCTATTACCTTCATTGATCAATCATCGTTCTTAGTAGAAAACCCGACTCTCGGTCTCCCTGAATATCCTGATTGCGAGCCGCGTACTGGATTCAATGACATTGTTGATGCCAATGATCCGTTTGTGGATCCAGTTGTTTGGGACTTGGGTTATGGGACTGATGAGAATCTTGTATCTAATTATCTGGCTGAACCCTCTGAATTTCAACGAGAAAGAAGTAGCCATGAAAATGGAAATAATGTTGACAGTAATGTACAAAATTCAGATTCTGTATATCCGATGCAGATCTCAGATTCTCTGGTCTTTGCAACTCCTGATAATTGCATTTGTTGTCAAATACTTCGTGAAATTACTCATGTTAATGGTGTGTCCAAATAAAGTGATATTTAAATATTTTATGCAATTTTTTTTCTCTTCCAATTTTGTACTTCTTGTTGTTCGAAGACTTTGAGAAATTACTCGTACTAATGGTGTGTAGATGTAAAGTAAAAATGGGTTGATTTTTTTTTTTTTAAACAAATTTTGTACGTTTCAATTGGAATGGATTCGTATCACTCATTATTGTATGTTTTGATAGGCATAAGCATGAAAAGGCTTGAGATTCATGGAAGAGTTGGAATGGTCATTCATGCGATTCTCGAGAAATATGATTATGATCCATCTTTTCAGAACCATGAGTTCAAAGTGTTTGAGTAAGTTCTTTCAAATCATATGTATCATTTAGTTGTTGATTATCGATAAGTTTAAGTTCTTATTTTCGCATTGTATTTATAGTTTTTGCACGAAAAGTATCCATAGTGTGAAAGAGTTTCTAGTTCAGTATTATGAAGATTGTAAACAAGAAGGCTATGTTACGTTGCAAGATCCTCTCTCGACTTTCTACGAAGCCATGTGTGTTGGAGTGAATGACACTGAGAAATTTGACGATTTTATTCAATTATCTCCAGATGATCCAGGTTAGTCAAAGTCTCTTGGTTCTAAAATGTAAATTTAATGTGCCATGACTGCATTTTTACTTCGATTTTCTCACATGATTGTGATCATAGATACAAGCGATTACCAAACGAATCAACAAGAAATGTCGATGCAACATGAAGCTGAAAGAAATATAGAGCAATCTACGAAGATCCCTCTTGCAGCGCAGGTTAGGCCATTCCATTTTCATTTCAAATTTCATCGCATATCAACAGTGCCTAATCCAAAATCCTCGTTCCAATTCCAATTCCAACTCCGTCAGCTTCTAGATATCTGTCAAACTTTTTAGCACGTCGACCATTTATCTGGACGATGAATTCAGATCACATTGTTACATTATCATGCTGATTATGATATAAACTTCATCAGTTATTTTAGGCCATAGATTACATTTCGCAGGAAATATACTGTCCTTTTCGTCCATTATTTAGTAAATTAATCTTCCACTTCTTGAGTATATTGTAATTTTTCAATGCTGATGAATAGTGCAGAGGTTAAGAACAGGAAACATGAAATTGAAGGACGTTATAGGATATTTTGATCGTCCGATTGAAGATGCAGCCAGGAAATTGAACGTATGTCCCACAGTGATGAAGAAGATATGCCGCAGGGACGGCTTGCCAAGGTGGCCTTACAGAAAGGTTTCTACCTTCCTCGCACCCCCACACGGCCACCCCTCTCTCTCATTATTGAAAGTTCTTATATTCTGAAACATGTTGTTCCGGTTGATTTGCAGGTTAAGAGTATCAAGAAGAAAATATTGGAGAAAAATGAGATTTTAAATTCTGCCAGGGGTGATGAAGAAAGGGATCAGGCTGAGGCAGACATACACAAGTTACAAGAAGAACTTGAAAAGATTTATGGCATTCATTCATCGTAACTTATAATTTAATCTAGCAGAAGATAATGATTTTTAAAGTTATAGAAAATTTTTGCTGTAATTTTTTATATCAAGCAGTAAATATTCTTGATTCCGATGGTAAATCAGGAGAGAAATTACTATTTTTAAGAAATTATAATACATATCCAAAAAGTATCATCTCTAACATAAATATTGTGCCAAGAAATTAAAGTTATGTACGAGTTTTGTTGCAGTTACTGGTGCAAATACTTCTTACATGAATTTCAAACTATCTAGGCATTATCGTCGAACTAGACAAAGTTGACGTGAGTTCAAGTCTACTCTAGTCATTCTCGTCAAATTTTCCTTTATTTCCCTGGAGGATATTTTAATATAAGGGTCAGTAATTTGGATAACTAAATGGACCTATTTAAGAATTTTTTTGGCCGGAGAAAATTTTCATTTTGATAAACAAAGTAGACTATTCAAAAAAAAAAAA
>CAIGRP010081748.1:0-18819 GCA_903798385.1 Fraxinus cuspidata | reverse complement strand
TAACAATTCCCTGAAAAACAAGTTTTAGACAATTACTTTTCCGAGAATTCATTTTCTTTTCACCCATTTTTCACCCTTCCAATCAAACGGACCCTTACAATTTTTCAACCACACATTTTATCAACTTATATTAAAATGTATTAAAAATCCGATTTTAATAATCACCAAGCAGGGTCTTAATCAGTTAAAACTCTGAATGAAATAAACTCCTCTTATTTACTTCCCTTGATTAGGGATTATCAAAAGCCAACTAGTTGTAGGATGCATGTAGACAGATGACACTGGTATATAATAATCAAATTCAACATGTAACTATTAATGCCAAATACGTCCCCGCCTGAGCCAAGTCCATAGCTGTCATTGAATATAAAAAGAAGATGAATAATTCAAGATTTACAAGCATATTTTCAACTTGAATTCTAATTTATTTTTGCTCTATTTTCACTGTAACNATGCCAAATACGTCCCCGCCTGAGCCAAGTCCATAGCTGTCATTGAATATAAAAAGAAGATGAATAATTCAAGATTTACAAGCATATTTTCAACTTGAATTCTAATTTATTTTTGCTCTATTTTCACTGTAACTTCAATGCTAATTCTTTATAGGTTTGCAACTACAACTTAGTGGAGTGCCACTATAAAGAAGAACCCATTGACACTATCCCTAAAGAAAAGAGATTAATTTTCACCTATTAATAAATTATTTAGTAATTTACTTAAAATTGTCGTGATTGTGATACGATTAACTTAGATATAGGTTAGAAATTTCATAAAACGGTCTTTCAAGAAATGATTTCTTGTCAATATTACCTCTAATTAATGTTGTGCCTTGTTGGCCACCACTTATTCTACCATATATTCGTTGTATGATGAGTCGGTGTTAGGGGTAAATTTCATTTACGGTAATTATACTTTAACTCTAGAGCCAATCAAGTAATTCTGCTTCAATTTTGTTAAATTGAATAGTTAAACTTTAATTCGATTTCACCTTAAGTAAATAGTCGAATTCAACTAAAGAAAATCAATGACATAACCATAAATTAATGATGAACACGTGTTTGTTAGTTGTTGATGTGGAATAAGTGCAATTTCAAGTAAATAAATAAGGGGAAATTATAGTAGCGATCTCTAACATTTTTAGTTTGCAGACTTTACCTTAATCTTCATTTTGTGCCAGAGAAAGTCCCTAACATTTAATAAATATGCAGCCGTTAGTTGACCATAACAATTGATTTTGACGGACAAAATAGTAAATTAGTTGGTCTCTTATTATAAAAAACCAAACAAAATAAAAAACCAAAAAAAAAAAAAAAATGTTCTCTCTTTCACTTCACAGACCCCAACCCAACCTTAACCCACCTATCCTACTCGCCATCCCCAAATTCAAACCCAAAGCCAGAGGCTCCCCCACCAATTCTCAACAATTCACATTTTCAATCATCATTTAGGCCCTGTGATGGTATTTCATTTTTCATGAAACTACGAATTTGGTTTTTTATTTTCCACATTTTTTCTTAGGCAAAATTTTCTTGACAAATGGTTTTTCACCCAACCCCCATTTTGGTATATTTTCTTGGTTTTTGAGGAAAAACTTGGTGGGAAAAGCTTTTCTAGACAACTTTTTCCTTTTTTAATTTTTTTTCTTTGCAATGGAAATAAATTTTATCCCAAAACATAATGAATTATATTCATTTATTGGACAATTTTCATAGAAAATAAAGTCAAACGAATATCAAAAGATCCAAAATTTCAATATTTTATAGGTAGAAAATTATACCAATCAAACATAATTAATTGACAATTCTCAGTAAAACGAGTTATAGGCAATTCAATATAACTCAATTCAATTCTCTGAAATTCATTTTTTTTCCACCAAAATTCTATTTTTGCAATTAAACGGACCCTTACAAAAAAACATAATTACGATCTTTCAAATTTGCAACATCATTTCTCCAAAAGAAATTTAAAAAGGGGGTTTGAAGATATTAATCGAAATGCAGTTTGAGAAATTCTTTGTTGATGTTATGTGTTGCTGCTGTAGAATCAAACTAAGACAACAAACTTAGAATCAAACTTAGACAATGAAGACCACTGAGAATTGATTCTATTCTTCTCGATTTTCGAGTGCAAGGAAAAATAGAAAATTTCTGTGTAAAATAGAGAAAAATCAAGAAAAATGGAGATGGAGATTTGTAGGGGATAAGGTTGGAGAAGAAGATGAAATGAGTGGGAAAGATGGTGGTGGCTGTGGAAGAAGAAGGCGAGGGCAGGTGGCAACGACAAAGCTGTTATTTTCTGTGGATTTTGTCTTGGGGTGGGATGGGGATAATAGTAACCATTTTTTTTTTTTTAATATTGAACTTACTAGTTTACTCCTTCCAATTTAGTCAAAAGTTAATTATTTTTGGTTTATTAACGGTCAAATGATGTTTTTCATCCATTTGGACTCCAACTACATATTTATTAAAGGTTGGGACCTTCATTGGTATAAAATGAAGGTTAAAGTAAAATTTGCAAAAATTGAAAATATTAAGCCCAATAAATAACGATTATCATTTATCGACCGTCACTTTATTGATTTTTATTGATCAAGTGATAAATTGGATAAAACTGTAATTATCATGTTGAACTATATATCCATAAGAGTTACGACTTACAATCAATTTATTTATTTTTTATTTTTTAAAAACCGACTTAAAAGTCAAACCAGATGATTGGAAAGCAAAAAAAAAAATATCTTTAAAACCAATTTAAAAGTAGTAAGTCCCGGGAAATAGACGTTAGTTTAAAAGGGGGAAATTTGAACGGAGTGGCTGGCACAACACAACGCGCTGTCCTCTCTCTCTCTCACACAATAACATATACATACTTAAGAGGAGAGAGAGAGGGAGAGAATCTATCCTTAACAAACGTGTTTACCTATACATACAAAAATTTGTCTCTATATTTTTAGAATAATTATTTGGGTTTGGTGATGTTGAGGAAGGGAAAATTGGGAATGGGAGTGAATGAATAATTGACGGCCATTGATTGTGATATTTGGACCGCAATTTGCGAGAATAAATCGGGGATTTAAAACTCTCTTCTGTTCTTTTTTTAAGCCCTTCATTTTGGTTGGTAATTTTTCTTCCCTTTTCTCCTCTCTTTCTTTCTCTATCTTCCTCTCATGAATCAATCGGATTTCAACTATCTGTTGTGTAATGATTCTTTTTTTTAATCAATGTTATGATATAATTCTTGATGTTATGATGTTGTGATTTCTAATTGTACATGTTTTCGGACCAATTTTTGCATTGATAACTTCTTTTGATATGTTCATCGTAGCAATGTAGGTTTTGATTATTATCTATAAGAATTGATTTATGTGTATTTTTAATAGGTTTCCTCGCATTGTAATGAATTTGTTTCATATTTTTCTATTTTATTTATTGTGAACATACCAGATAACAAAATTTTGAGATATTTTGATAAATTTGCTGCACAATGGGGTTTTCAGTATTTCTGGTATTTTTCAGGAATAACAATGAATTTCATATCTATAGTTATTTAATGTATACATAGATACATACATATGCGCATACAAATTGTGTTTCTCTGAATATGAATATCTATTCATCGGTGTAATTAGTTTTACTGTTTCAAGTCAATATTAGAGTATCTTTGGCCAATTTTCTTACTGTGTGATGTGATGTTAATATTTGCCTCTTGATTTATAGTACTCGTGAATGTCTAAATTACCTCTTGCAAAAAGTGTAGGCGTTTAGGCAAGTTTTTGGCTCCTGTGATCGATTAAATATTGCATCTCTCAAGTTATCAAACTTGTGAACTGCAATAATGGGTGACAACAAGTCAGGACCTCTAGAACACCCTGCCAGGCCAAGTAAGTGTATTTACTTCCTAGTTGCGATTATTTTCTTAACATTTATTTTAAATTCATGGATCAGTATAATTTTTTTTTTTCTAATCATATCTGTAAGAATTCACGAATTTACTCAGTTGAAAAGCTTTATGTGATTGCTGATCCATTGGACCACATACATAGCAGTAACTGCAAAATTATATTTCTGGTAATAATCAGAAGTTCCGTAACCAATTAGTATAGAAACAATTTGAAGTCTGGCTAATCTTCCATTCTAGAAAATGTTCTGTTTGAAATCTTAATGAGATGGCTTGAAATTGATATTCATAGTCAAGAATATCATAATATAGTAAAAGATCTCACATCTGGACAATGCTACAGGTATTACATTTGTTTGCATTAAATGTTGTAAAAGAACATAAATAAATACCAGTGGCTCTGAGATTAACATGGACTTTGTGTGATTAAGAGTCCCGTTTTGTTAAATATATTCAGGTCTCGAGAAAGTTGATATCGAGAACTCTGAGGATGAGAGGAAGACAAAGATCGGGTCTTTTAGGAAGGTGGCAATTAGTGCCTCCTCGAAGTTCAGGCATTCTTTGACTAAAAAGGGCCGCAGAAACAGTAGAGTTATGTCTGTTGAGATTGTGGATGAGCATGCTGATGAGGAATTAAAGGCTGTGGATGCCTTACGTCAAGCTCTTATCCTGGAAGAACTACTACCTGCAAAATATGATGACTATCACATGATGCTAAGGTAACTTTCTACTTTTTTCTGTATTCGTAAAATGCTATACTTTATTTACTACGATGTAAAACTGCTTTGCAACTAGAAATTGGACTTCCGTGATTCCGAGATGGATTCAACAAACACCCAAACTGTACTTCAGAACTCATGTGCCATTGTTCCATTGCGAAGTAGTTCATCTCCATTTTTGGATGTTCTGAGATTGTGGATATACGTGAGAGTTGTGTCAGGAATCCTTATAGTTCGATTTAAATGAGTGTAAAATTTCCATTATCTACTGGGTTCTGTACATTTTAGGAGATCCTTAAGACCAAGATCTTCACATATAGTAGGTTATTCTTCTGCTGAATTCTTGTGTGGCAGCTCTTCAGATTCTGATCAGGAATTTTTGTCAAATACTATTGATTGCATATTTTCATATTCTATTTATCTGTTCGAGAAACTGAACTCGTCTTCCTTCAGCTAGTAAAAATACAAGTCAATCCATTTTTACATCATTGTCACGCTAATTTGGAAAATTAGTTCATTATTTGTACAATTCAAGATCTTCAATCATTGTCACATTAATTTGGATATATATGTTATTATTTGTACAATTGAAGAACTGTCCAATGGTGAATGAGACAAAAAATTTCTTGTCTATAATATGAGGTCAAGGACCCTAATTTTAAAGAAATAAGAATAACGGTTGGTTTTGAATTGATTTCATGTGATGGTATGGTATAGGTTCTTGAAGGCCAGGAAATTTGATATTGAGAAAACAAAGCAAATGTGGGCTGATATGATTCACTGGAGGAAGGAATTCAATGCTGATACAATTATGGAGGTATTTATGATATTAATATGTGGCAGGCTGTTTTATTTGGAAAGGCATATCAATTGTTCAGAAGCTCATAAAACTATTATGCATCTGATTGTCATTCGTTTCATCGTAAATTCTTGCTAGGATTTTGATTTTAAGGAGAGAGACGAGGTCCTTAAATATTATCCACAAGGGCATCATGGAGTTGACAAGGATGGCAGACCTGTTTACATTGAAAGACTTGGGCAGGTTGATTCCACCAAGCTCATGCAAGTCACAACATTGGACCGTTATCTTAAGTACCATGTCCTGGAGTTCGAGAGGACCTTTATTGATAAGTTCCCGGCCTGCTCCATTGCAGCAAAAAGACACATTGACCAGAGCACAACCATTTTGGATGTACAAGGAGTGGTATGTAGCAAGATTCTTATTCTTAAAATTTTTGTAAGTACATTTGTTAGTTTTCCATAGCCAAATGTTTAGACAGACAAGAAAGGCAAATTACTTTTTCCAATTTCAAGTTTCAGACAATATGATTGGTAAATCTGGCCTTTTTGTCAATCGGTTTTTCTTTTAGGATAAATTTAATGGCCACACTCTTGTAACAAATAGTGTAAGAATGGACTTCATTTAGTCATTAATTTGGTTCAGGGACTGAAACAATTCAACAAAGCTGCTAGGGAACTCATTCAGCGTCTTCAGAAGATTGATGGTGATAATTATCCCGAGGTATTTATTTGGCTTTCTTTTTTATCCCCTAAAGTTGTATTTTTTTCTTTGTTTTTCATTCAATTGCAGATTTGAAATTTCCTTGTTCACTTGAATGCTTATTTTGTTGTATAGACCCTCTGCCGCATGTACATCATCAATGCGGGATCTGGATTTAGGCTCTTGTGGAATACCGTCAAGTCATTCCTTGACCCAAAGACCACTGCCAAGATCCATGTAAATTAAATTCTGCTTACCTGAAGTTTTAACTTTCTTTTTGGAATCAAATCAACAAGTTGCAATGTTACTTTTTACCAGGTTTTGGGCAATAAATACCAGAGCAAGCTGCTTGAGATCATTGATGCAAGGTAATTTTGTAAATAAATTATGAACTTTTTGGGATTGATTTTCTACTTATAATTTGATGTTAGTTCCCTTGAAACAACTGCAATTACCAACTAATCTCTTCTTTCCACAACTGATTCACAGCATTTTGCTTTTTTTTGTTAATCATATATTAGTGAGCTACCCGAGTTCTTGGGAGGTACATGCACCTGCGCAGATAAAGGTGGTTGCATGCGTTCGGATAAGGGCCCTTGGAATGATTCAGAAATTATGAAGGTCATCTATTTTCATTTTGTCTTTTTAAGCTTTATTCCAAATTCCAACTTTTCTTTGTTGGCTTCTGATTTTATATTTCAGATTATTAACTATGGAAAATGTTTAAAAATCAATGTTAATCTGATTGTGCAGATGGTACGTAATGGTGAGCACAAATGCTCGAGCAAAGTTCTTATTTCACGTGTGGATGAGAAAACAATATCTGAGGACGAGAATGCCAAGGTACTCGGTCTTTCATTATACTAACCTTGTTCTATGCTTTCACTGTCGGCTTTATGTCACCTTCAAAATATTCAAATCAGATGTCAATTCTGAGGTGTGCCTCTCCTTTAAATTGGATTTACAATGCTTGTGTGTTTGGGTGGTCCTTATGGTGTCATATTACCCTACTTTTTTACATGTAGAATGTGAAGAAAAACAGCTCTTTCAACAAGGGAACAGATTCTCCGAAGCTTTCTGGGCACATCTCTTTCCTGTTCATGAGGAAGTAAGTAGTAACAATTCTCAACCTGTGTTGGCATTACAATCATAGTATATCAAGTTAGTCCAAATGACGTAGGTAGAAAGTTTTAAAGTTCCCTACTAGAACTCCATAGTTTCAATGGTATACTACATATTCAGGATTGTCTAGACTACAACTGTCTGACTAATCTTGATTTATCTGCAGGTAACCAAAAAGCCCAGTTCATACGAGTCTGATGTGTATGTCCGAGTGGTAGACAAGGCTGTTGATTTAAATTGGCAGAAAGCAGCAAAAGGTGACAGATTTGCTTTTTCTAAAAGTACATACCTTAATGAGATTTTTAGAATTCATAGATGGTCTTTCGATTGTTGGTTAAGTACAAATGCAGATATAAAATTTTTATAATTCTTTAGAGCAAGTTTGTCTATGGATAAAATTTACTTTTAGAAACTTTTTTTTGCCATGTTTCGACCTTTTTTAGAAGTTACTTTCATTTGAGGACTTTTAGTTCCAAAACTTTTATCAAAAGTAAAGTCTTTACTCACTTTTCAAATGAGCACATTTCCTTATTTCACAAGCTTAGCTAATCATGCACGATGCAACCCTTGTAAATTGCAGTATCTTTAAGATACCACTATAAATTTTACCTGACATGATCCATAGATTAAGACTAACAATTATATTTATTTAAGAATGATAATTATATTTGACTTAATATTCGTCAAGAATTGTTCATCGTTTTCGTCATGCAACATTGATATTGAGGTCCTTTTCAAATCTGCAGTCATAACCTGGTTTTAAGGCAACTTTATCCTGTGAAAAGATGTAAGAATATTATGAACTTACATTTAACGTCCTTTTCCCATTTCTCTACTTATAGCTGCAGCTTATTTCCCCGTTCACAATACTTGCAAGCCTTCCGAAGGACTTGGCAATCATCTCTTTACAGGAGTTGTGACCTTAGTAATGGGAGTAGTTACTATGGTGCGCATGACACGTAACATGCCAAAGAAACTCACAGATGCCACCCTCTATTCTTCGTCCATGCACGGTGCTGATGATTTGGTCAAAGGTCAATCTAATGGCTACGGATTGCCGGCTCCCGCCATTTCGAGCGCTGATTACTTTGCCATGATGAAACGCATGAACGAGCTCGAAGAGAGGGTGACTGTTCTTAGCAAGAAACCAACTACCATGCCACTCGAGAAAGAGGAAATGCTGAATGCCGCGTTGAATCGTGTTGGTGTGCTGGAACAAGAGCTTTCAGCTACAAGAAAGGTATGGAATGGTTCTCTTGATAATCATTTTACATATTTTTATTTAACAGATTTACAGATGCAATTTATATTTCCTAAAACAAAAATCTTTGTTATATAAAACAACTCATCCTTTATGTATCATTCTAAATAAGATTCAGAAGGCTTATTTATAAATAAATAAATAAGTTTTAACATAAAATGTTTTTGTTGATCGTAACTGGAAATATGTAGGTTATTTATATTGACAATAACAATCTCTTTCAGTATTAAGAACTGTGTTATTTGTACATGTTTAAAAATAAAAAGTTGCTTAAAGGAACTTTATTTTCTGTTTTAAATAAGCATTACGAAACATGCTCCAAGTCTAGAGTTGTCAAAATATCAAGAATGCTTGAATCTTTGCAGGCAAAAATTCTTTACACTTATTATCGAATTTGCAGGCTCTCGAGGATGCTCTTGTGCGACAAGGGGAGCTCCTAGCCTACGTTGAGAAGAAGACGAAGAAGAAGAAGAAGTTCTTTGCTTTCTAAATGCAGAGATCTCTTTAAACGCCATCGAAGAGAACTCCATACAAACGTTTGGTTTGCCATATACACTGAATTTGAAGCTTTTGTATATTAAATTGTTTGCTGTTGCAATAGCTTGAGTAATCTTTGTGTGTTTATTGCCATTGTTTTTAAGCTCTAACACAACTTAAATGTGTTCGTCCTTGTTTGATGACTCACGCTCCTTAAAATATACCACAGTTTGCATTTAAGGGTTATTTGTCCATTTTTTATTGGTAGGTAGATAAAAGAGAGGGGAGATAAAAAAGTGAATTCCTTGAAAAATAAAATCGTACTTTCTAAAGAAAATATTTACTTGATTTTGAGGAAAATATGATCACGTGACTAAAAGTAGGAAAATGTTTTTCATGCAAAAATATGTCAATCAAACAGCATAAAAGTAGGAATTTTGGTTAAAAAAACACAATTTTTATGGAAGATATTGATAATCAAATGCACTCTAAATTCAATTGAATTCATGGTGTACACTCCAGTTTTTCTTTAGCGTGAAAGCAAGTCTATAGCTATATAGATTTGCAATGAATATCTATTATTTCAAACATCACTCAAAAAGATCTCAGGTTAATCAAACTTAAACCACACTTCAGAGTTCCTCTCAACATGTGTAAATAAATCTTTGAGATTCTCCACCCCCATGCTCCTCGTGTTAGACAAGTCTTTACCAGCAAAACTTCTTTTTCTGTGAAACAAAGATGTAGAAATATTAGCAACAGACATGCATACAACCATGCACAAATTTAAGGCAAAAGCAGATGGACATGGATCAGTGTGAACTCGTGTGTGAGGTGAGGAAAGTTTTGAGTCATAAAGCATGTTTGGCTCCAAAGTAGTTTTGGAAAGTCAACTCTTTTTTAAAAAAAGTGAGTTTGAACTAAAAATCTCCTAAAGAACTACGTGAATTTATACTTGTATTTTCGTGTCAAGAACAAAGATCGAAAACTCACCCGCAACTTGGATTCTTCTTGACGGTCTATATATGCAAGCAGCTCCTCTTGCCTCATCAAAGCCTCGTGCAGAGCCTGCTCAGTAGAGACACAATTTATCATCAATTTAGTTACCTTCGATTAGAGTTAAAAATAAGTTGTCTATCTTATCCAGACTCAATAATATTTTTCCCCCATATAAATGTACACGTGATAACCGTGTCAACAAGTTTTCCTCGGCAATGTGGAACCAAATTGTACCCAATGTTGCATGTTATAAAATATACCTTTTTGGTGGCGATTAAATCCGCTTCTAGGGCATCAACTCGGTATACGGCAGCGTTGAGCAGTTCTTCTTTCTCGTGAGGCATCTCTGATGGCTTTTCTTGAAGAGTATTCACCTTCTCTTCAAGCTCTCCCAACCTCTTCAGAACAGAAGATAGAAGTTCAGCTTCTGTAAATTGTGGAGCTGGTGAAGGTGGTCGAAACTCCTCCTTTGTAGTCATGTCTAAGGAAAATTCTTGAATTGTTTGCTTGTGATGCGTTGATGCATCAGGCAATTTCTTGGTGACACGGCATGATAGTGTACGGAAGAACACGAAAATGGTCATGAAGAAGGCCATAAGAGCTGCCAACATGCGACCAGAAAGTCCTTCTGGGGCCTTTAGAGACATTTCTGTATTTAAAAATTCTATAAATTAGAAGTTTGAAATAAAGTCAATGTTTCATACGGGACAGACAACAGAAAAGGACAAAAGAATTTTATAGCATTCCAATTTCAAAGTTTATCACCCTGAGGCGTGGAGACGATTGTGGAAGTAAAATCTAGAAATATACATTACAAACTAACCTTTAGTAATAAAAGGCTTCTGAAGGGATGGTTGCTTCAGATGATTGTGGAAGTAAAATCTAGAAATATACTCTACAAACTAACCTTTAGTAATAAAAGGCTTCGGAAGGGATGGTTGTTTCTTCCATCCAAAATCAACCGCTTTGTCAACCATTGGAACATGCTCTTCATACCCTGACAAGTTCCCAACAGAGCTAGATGTTCCAATAGCCTTAGCCTGAGAAATGAGTAAAAAATTACATGAAACCCTCGAGAGAAATAATCAATCCACAATTGTTGGGAACTGATTATTATTAATGGTTAAAGGTATAAATAATCAATGCATATGGAGTTTTTGCAAGATGGGAGTTATAGCACTTTTTACATACATCATGATATGGGGTTATCCCTTTGTAAATAAAAGGAACCTTAATTTTCACCAAAAATCTTATATTGAGGAGGAGTGGAACAGAGTTGAATCCTTATTCACTTGCAATGTATCAACAATTTTTATCTGCTTGGGATGTACTGCCATTTATATTGTTGTCAACTAAATCTCTCTTGGAAATTCGAAAGAAAAGAATCCTTAAGTTCAAAATTTGCAAAACCTACGACCAAAATAAAATAACTAATAATGAAGTTCACAGGCTTAGTCATACCTCCTCACGAACTGGAGTCAACCGAAGATGTGAATAATTCCTAATGGCTTTAGGTGAAGCAATATCTTCAGCTTCAGAACCAGACTCTGCAGTAGACGTATCACTGCTTTTTACCTGCTTCAACCACCATATAAAAATAAGATTTCACTTAAATCTGACATGCTGAGGAGTTTCTGTGTCCAATCATATAGAAAAGCCACAGAGATCATACCATCGAATAGAGAGGATTAGCATAAATGATCTTCCCCTCGCTGTTAAGAACTTTAAAAGCCTGCATTGCACGTCGTGCTTCACCATTAAGCACCATCTGCAACACAATGTAAAGCAATCATCTTTTCAAAGCGAAAGAAAACTGTAACAATGAAAATTATATATTTTTCATTCTATATCAATTCAATATTATTAGGACCTTTAAAATCCCTGAATTCTTCCATGGCCCTTTATCAGAATGAAGGCAGCCTCCTTGATCTGCACAGGTACACATTCCACCCAAGAATTCTGGCAACTCACTGCATGAACCCAAATTTTTAACTTCAAAAACATTAAAAAGAAAAGATAAAATGATTCTCCCACTAAAAGCAACATAATAAGCCAGCTCATAATAATTTCCAGCCCCTTCACCTGGCATCTATTATTTCAAGCAACTTGTTCTGGTATTTGTTTCCAAGAACCTGTGGGATATTCCAAAAGTTGAGAACTATAAGTTAGTCAGCCTTTCAAACGAGAAAAGTGATGCTTCCAAATGACAAAAGAAGAATCATTGACATACATGAATCTTAGTGGTGGTCCTGGGATCTAGAAAACCTTTTATAGTACTCCACAATAGCCTAAAGCCTGGACCAGCATTGATGATAAACATTTGATGAAGTGTCTGCAGAAATTAAAAGGCACAATCTATTAGTTCCCAAGGTTTCTCAAAACCTGATAGAACTGATTACGTTAAAAAAATCTAAAAGTTACTTCAGGATAATTATCTCCATCTATCTTCTGGAGCTGCATAATGAGTTCCCGTGCACTCTTAGTGAAGTTTTTCAAGCCCTGAAATCCACATCAGAAATATATAAGGTAAAAAACACAACAAAAATTATTTATCAAACTGATAAAATATTTGTGCGCATTCACACAAATTGTGATGAATTAACAAACAAAAGTTAAACAGCCTGTAACATACCACACCGTGGACATCCAAAATTGTTGTGCTTGAATCAATGTGTCTTTTAGCAGCAATTGTACAAGCTGGGAACTTAATAGCAAAGCATTTCTCAAACTCCCTGACATGGTACTTTATGTAACGTTCCATTGTTGTAACTAGCATGAGTTTGTTGGGATCAACTTTTCCCAGTCTTTCAATGTATACAGGCCTTCCCTCTTTATCAACTCCATGATAACCATGGGGATAATAATTCAAAACTTCATTCAACTCTTTAAATTCAAAACCCTGAAGAAGACAGAAATTAATGAAAAAAATTCAGAAAGCTAAAACTGGGCGACAGATGAGTAAAACCTGAAGATAATCAGCTATTTGGTTTTGTTACTTCAGTGAACATAATGGATATAATTACCTCCATAATTGTGTCAGTCCCAAAATCTTTCCTCCACTGAATCATATCGGCCCACATGCGCTTAGCTTTCTCAATATCAAATTTCCTTGCTTTCAAAAACCTGCAAGCAAATTCCTTCAGCAGTCTTCTAAAACATAAAAATAAAAATAAAGGAATAGTTGCTGAATCAGAAGGAAAGCAAGAAAGGCAAATCTTTTTGTCCTCCATGAATTCAAAACCAATATTACATGCTTTTGCATTTCAGAATATGCTGATGATTGTATGTTTACATGTTTCAGCGCAAGTTTGTCCATTAACCTTTCGAAGAAATACTCGAAGTCTACAAGAGATATTCATCTAGGTGTAATGATCTTTTACTTTTCCTCTAGTTGTAGAAACACAAAACATATCAGAAAATATAAAAAGCTATTCTTAAACCTGAGGCACCACCTATAACATATTGGCATTGCTAATGAGTATCATGGTACGGGAGCTAGCAAGGACAATGACCCGTTGATTGTGGAGGAAGGACCAATAAGGTCACGAGCAAAGAAGGTCAAAGAAGCCATGAGATTTCTTGTTCAAGTTACGGTGGATGAAACATTGATCGCTACAAGCAAAATGACAAGTTTCATATTGGGCATGGACGTGAAAGAAGGAACAAGATAGATCAACTTGGTTCAAGCGATGGACAATAGAGCTGAGAAGGTTAACTATGCGACCACATAGTATTTCAAAGCATGCGACCGCATGCCTCTATACCGAGAATCAAAAGTGAATTTTTTATGAACTATGCGACCGCATGTTCCAACACTATGCGGTCGCATAGCACAAGTCTGGCAACGAATTTTTCAATTTTTGGAAAGAATCTTCGTTTAGTTAAAACTCTAGTTTTATGGTAATTCTTGATATTAAGATTATTAATTCCATTTTTAATTAGGTTTTTAGGGATTCTATATAAATGTGATTATTCTTTTCATTGTAAAAACAAACAATTTGAGAGATATTATTGCGAGAAATATTGTTTTCAACTCGTTTTTCATTGAATTAGTTCCGAACTTATCAAGAATTAAATTCTTGTGGCGTTCAACAATTTAAGTAATGTTCATATGTTTTGTGATCACGAGGTCAAAATATTGTTGGCGATTATCTTGGTTCTTTGGCTCAATACGTCGGTTCGCATCAACTGCGTAAAAAAAATTCCAACTAAGAAATTAAGGGAGGCTAATGTAATATTTTGAATTTAAATGTGGTAAATCTGGCACGTGGCCATTTTTAATTACCTCAAAATTTATTAGGACGAGAGAATACCTTCACAAGTACATGACAATCAACAATGTATTTTATGGCTTCCCTCAATAAAAGTGTGAATTTAACTATAGGTAGGAACAACAAAGGAATAATAACCTCAACATGATGTGATAATCATCAAGCTTTTCTGGCAACAAGTCATCCAATATCAAACCTCGTCGAAATGATTCAACAGCTTGCAGCTCCTCAACATCCCGGATATCCTCAATTGAAACAGAGCTGACTCGGCCATCACTCTTTCGTCTATTGCCCTTCTTCTTCTTGAGAGAATGCTTGAATTTTGTTGATGCATTCAGTGCTTTCTTCTTCAGGGAACCAATCCTTGTCCTTCTTTCATCCTCAGAATTCTCAAAATCCGATTTTCTTTCTCTTCTGTCATCAGCACCTGAAGACCCCTCAAAGCCTGTTCCACGGAAAACAAATATACAATTATAAGAAATTCATTTTGAGAAACAGAAATTCACTGAGTACTACATTCTGCTCAGTGTTACCATAAACACCAAAACGCCCATAGCAAATCATGAATAGGGACAACCGTTTGAAATTCAAAACACTAGCAACTTGGAACACAAAATTTGGAGATCCAATTGTTCACTTGCATTGCTTCCCTCCCTTTGACATTTATGAAGCAAATATGTTGAAATGAAAGCTAGTCAACAAAATAGCATTTTGTAAGAAGTTTGATAGCACTCAATTTTATCAGTAGTTTATACTATAAGTTTCCAGTACGTGGACATTGCAATCGTCTACAATTATTGGTTAAGGAATATAACTACACCACCACCACCACCCCTCCACCACCCCAATTCCATGCTTCCACAATGTAGTGGATTGTGATCCCAATCTCAACAAGTGGCGTTGATTCTGCATTGTCAAGAGTAATCTGTCTAATCTTAATGTGTCACTACCAACTGTCTTGGCCTTTGATGACTGAACCATTCTTAAATTCGTCGCTATATAAAAGACCAGCTATATCCAGGTTATTCAAAAGGCCCAACTAATAGTTTCACCTATGCAATAAAATGGCTAAAATACATAACAGGATTTAAAAAATTTAAACAAGTACCGAAACATGGGTTTGACTGTCAAAACCTCCTCAAAATTCAATTGTAGAAATGCATTCAAAACTAACTAAGACCACAACAGCATTTCCATCAGGGCAAACAAAAACAGAGAACAGGAAAATCCAAATACCGCAGAGAAATACAGAATCTCTCGGTTGTGGCCAGTGCCAACAGAATGTATAAGAAAACATTAAAGGGGAATAAAGGGATTCGAGAACTGAATTCCCATTTCATATTTTTAAAGTACTTCCGGAAATATAAATAAATGCTCTACTGAAAACAATGCCCCGTGATTTTGCATCCTAAAACTTCTTACTGATAAGGGAAAAGAAAGCATAATGAAGTCCATTCTTATTTGCCTAAATCTTTTCCTTTTTCTTGGTTTTCTTTTGAAAGCCTAAGATAACCATAAATCTTGCCAAAAAGAAAGTTAAGTAGGTCAATAAAAAGTGCAGAGAAACATAATACACGTCCAATTATAGGTGTCCCGCACATACATTGAGTAAACACTAAAAGCACTAGTTTTTACAAAGTCAACCAAACTACTATGAAATTATCAATTAACAATCAATGCAGTTCAAGAACAACAAAGAAATCAATTAGAACAGGAAATTTTGCTTACAAGGTCTCGCAAATCGATCCAAGGGTCCAGACATCGCTATTTCGCGATCGTTAAAAACAATCTCAAAATCTTGACGATTGATCTATCAATCAAGCAAAGTCAATTTGCTGTCAGTAATTTCAAAACCTTGAGTTAATTCAGATAGAAAATTCAAGTATTTTCTTAAAATATAAACCTTGAAAGCGTCGAGCTTATCAAGAAGTTAGTTGAACGGTGATAACGCATCAGATTCTGAAATGGCACGAAAAGAAGTAATTGGAGGAACAAATTCCGGGGAAAAAATAGGAAAGAGAAAAATGGATATTTATTGAAATGAATAGATTTACATAAACGTATATAAATACGTGTACGTATAGGCGGGTTAGTTGAGCGTCGATAGTAAGGTGTAAATGGGGTTGTTGAGCTGTGGGACTCAAATGGCTAAGATGACACGTGTCAAGAGGACCGCCGGCGGCGGCGGCGGCTCGAATAGGAAAGCCGGTGGTAGTTGAACGAATAGTGACCGAGTAATGATTTGGTTTCGTGCGTTGCTACGAACGAGTCGCAGGTTCGTATTTTGTATGATAGTGAGTTGGGACAGGTCGAGTTAATAATGGCACATAATCAGGCACGTGAGTGTTTGCCTCTACAGGGAAAATCACTAGACAAAGTCCAATACCTCCGAAGTCAAAAGCAACCTACGACAAAAATGTCATGTTTGGTAGTCATATTTTCCATGAACCAAAGTTAATAATTAATTTTAATTATATATTTTATAATGGTATAATTTTTCAAGCACATATTTTATCAATTTTATCAAAATCTATAAAAAAAAATTATTTTAATCTCTACCAAATAAAGATTTATTAATTGATAAGAAGTAACATAAGATTCAACATTTGGGGATCCATAAAGATTATTAATAACTTTTCCAAAAAAAAAAAAAAAGTATCCAATCTATAATATATGTATATATCATATCAAGTGAAAATCATTTTTGGACGATTATAACCCTAATACAATTCAATTATTTCAATAATATCTTATTTTTTCAATTTTCAATATATATTTAATTTACAAACTATAACACACTATAATTAATTCTCAATTAATTAGCATTCACATTAATTAATTATTATTAATTAGAATTTCACAATAATATTTAGGTTTATCCCTTGTTATTAATTCTCAATTAATTAATATTAATATTAACATTCATTTAATTAATATTAACTAAAATTTCAAATCAATGATGCAGTTTATTATTCACGTTCATGTATGCTAATTAGCATTATTTTCACTTAATTGAAAATTAAATCATATTCATTTAATATAAATGATTTAGCATTTATCGTGAGTTATATATTTCTTGATATTAATTCTAAATTAATTGACATTCACATTAATTTTTGTATCGTATTTGTCATTCATTTGTCATTTATACATTTAGTTATAATTCTAATACTCACATTCAATTATACATTTAACTATTTATGTGCATGTATAATAATTAACATACATTTTTAGAGACTTGTATTTGTCTTTTAATTAGATCAAAATGGTAAATGAATGGTCGAATATTACATTCACGAAACTTATAAAATATTTTAGAATAACATGCAACGTACGTTCACTCTGACTAAGCGCATATGCTTGATGAACATCGGAGCTTGATGTCTTTTCATTTGGGATGTACATCCCATTTTATGAATCTATTTCTTTTTTAGTTAAGTTTGCAAGTAGTAGCGATTGGCGAAAATATGATCAATATGGTTTTTTATTTCCAGTACATGATGCTTGTTGTCTGATAGAATGTCTATTAGAATTTGGAGCAATCACTCAATCACATGAATAAATGTTGATGATAAATTGTGCTTCATATGAAATATAGCTTGTGCTTTATTCCAGATTCATATATGTTCAGAATTTTGGATGGATATATCAACTGTCACGCATTCCTTATTACTTCCTCAAGCGGGTGTCGAAATTAGAAACATCGACCAGTTTAACTAAATGTGCAAATGACTAAAAAAATATTATCAACTGAATAACACGGATATATACATTGAAAATCTGATAAAAATCTCATAGTTTTGGTGATGAACATATGATTGCAAATAGCACACATCACAAAATCATACAAACCATGATTCGGATTTGATAAAAATATCTTATTAAAAAATGGAATATTCACCATGACATGCTACAACACATATTATTGTTCGATATATTGGAATGATGACATAAAAATGAAAGATTATTTTGTAGTTATTCGTTCTTTTACGCTCTCGTACATGACTCAACCGGAGATGTTGCTTACAAGTTCTTCTATTGTGTCCATTTCTCCCGAACCTACCACACATTGTCGGGTTCAATGACTCCAAACTTGTTCGTCTCCTCGTCTTCTTCGGCCTTCCCGTTTACCTCCTAGATTTAGGTGGAAAAATATCAACTTTATATCAATCATATCGACTTTCTATTGCAAATGGTCTCTGAGTGGAACTATGCACCCAGCATAAGGATTAACGGGGGCGGACCTAGGGGGTCCTGGGGTGTCACGTGACCCCCCCAATTTTTTGATTTTTTTTTTTTTAATGAAGTCATGTTTGGTATCGATTAAAATTTAAATCAAAGTTAAACAATTAATTTTAATAACATATTTCATGGAATCCATAACTGTTTTAACTTTTATCAAAATTTACTAAAAATTTGGTTTTAATCCCCACCAAATATGAGTAAAATTACAATAAATTTGATTTTTTCTTTTGCTATCTCTTACTATTTTTCTCACGCCTTTTAACAAAATCTTAACATTTCTAATGTTTTAAAATTTGTATATAATTTCTTTACAAATTATCACATTTA
>CAIGRP010081746.1:0-19763 GCA_903798385.1 Fraxinus cuspidata | reverse complement strand
CATTAAATTTAGACAAATAATTTTAATTGCCATTTTTATTAGAACTAATGAAAATTTCAATTTAAAGTATTGAATTATAAAAAAAATAATAAAAAAATAAAAAAAATTAAACGGGGCGAGGGGAGAAATTCCCCGCCCCCGTCCCCGCCCCGAATACCCGTTTAAGCAGGGTTTCCCCGTCCCGTTCGGAGCGGGGCTCCGCGGGTATCGGGTTTGTCGGGTTTTTTTGCTATCCCTAGCCCAATGGCGCCTACTATTGCTGCCAATTATGTAGTAACACTGCAACGAACACAACAACGCGCTGTTGTGTTGCTTCCCTGCTGTAGTGGCTCACCCTTTTCCTCTAGATCCAAATTTTTGACCAAAAAATTATTTTCTATTCAAAAACATATTTTAGATCATGAAAATATTTTTATTAAAAAGCTAAAACATGAAAAAAAATAATAACAACAATAAACTTTTGATTGTTATATGATGCGAAACAATTTCTAACAAGCACAAAGTAGGCTCAGATATCACTGTTGGAAATTTACTTAACATGCACAATGAAAAATAAAATAAATTTCAATTCACACCAAGTATTTTCTTTGTGTTTAGAAAGAAACTGTGATAGAAAATTATACATTTTGTAAATTCTACAAATTCTTTTGCTGATCTTGAAATACGAACAATCACGATCTACAATTTGCGACTGTCCAATTATCCAACCTCCAATTAAAATTCACACAGGGAGCAATAATGAAAGAAATATGGTTTCTCTTTCTTGTGCTAGTAAAAATATGAATTATGGTCTGTTCTTTTATGAAACCCTAATGACTTATAAATATAAGTTCAAGTGGGCTTGGCCCGTTCTTAAATTTAACCCGATCCAATATTTAATTAATCCATTTAATTATATTCGGTCCAAGAATTAATTAATCCAATTAATTAATTTGATCATATTAACAAGCAACCAAATTAATTATTTATACAATATTTATTAATTAATTAATTGAAATATCATTATTTCGGTTCTTCTTTTATGTGTGACTCATCAGATTCTCGATCATGATGTCTAACGACATGAATTGTTATTTTGATCTAATCGATAATTTAAAATATCTCTTTTAAATTTATCATCAATTTACATCCGTCATCTCAGATTCACATCTAACAATGGTCAGGACAATACATGTGACGAAAAATGCCACGTGGTATAACAAAATCAAACTTGTTCGTTTATCATGAAACTATAAACCCTTCGTCAATACGATCCGATCAATAACAAGATATGGATGTGTGACAATCTCAATTTTCGATCATATTTTGCATCCCACTATTAAGTCAATGTAAGTCGAAAACTCATTTTCGACTTATGAGTACACCTTGGCTAAGGATTTCGTTATTAGCTTAAATGAATGAATTGTAGATCATAATCTCTTACTATTTAAGAGTGACGAATCATCTATTAATCATTTACAACTTTTATATTATTCTTAACATACCCAAACGATGCCGTATTAGCGATCATTGGTAGAGTAACATCCAACATCACCAAAGTATGAATGTCCTCATATAAGGAACTATGATGGCATCAACTCAAATGACCAATTTTACTATGGAACATTAGAGATTAACCACGGGTACTAAGATAGATATCCATGTGGAATCTCTCTAACGGGTCTCCAATGTTTCTATAATAAAATTTCAACGTGTTCATTTTAGTGTCACTGCATTTTATCTCGTGGGATCAACTACTTACATTACAAGTAAGAAATACAACACGTGATGGTCCATAATTCTAATTCCAGTCCCTACAAAAATAAGCATGTATTTAGACCATAGTCATCAGAAAGTTACCAGAATAAAAAATTTGTTTCTGTTAGAACTAAGAATACCTCAGAGGCTCCCCTTTCAATGGCTGCTTTTAGACATTGCATGATGCACTGGAAAATAATATGCAGACAGAGGGAATACTTGTCTCCACAAGCTAACATTCCTGGTTCAGTCTCAACTGGTGAGACTTGTAAAAACTTGAAGTTTGGCATTGTCACGTAGCCACGTTTTACGCTTTTTAAAACACCGGTAATATGCAATATGCCAATAACCAATGAATGGAAAAATAGATTATTAATTTTTTATTAAACATGTAGAGAGCATAAAGAATTGTAAAATTATGGATAGGCACTTATTTAGTGGATTCATAATTGAGATAACCTGATCTAATTTCTTTAAAATTCGCATGCATTGCACATTATCCTAATTTGAAAACCCCGTGTGAATGCGTTCTCTTTTGTCAAATATCCACAGTTTAGCCTATATTTCTTAGTAAGAAAGACGTGGATCCAACCACTGTCATAGTCCTATGATTTTAATCAATGATAACCTACAAAACAAGATTAGATTAGCCAAATTCTAGAAGAGACATACTCCGGCAATAATGTCATAAATACAATAGGAAATAATAAAAAGATAGAACACAACTTGGTTAAATTTTTTAAATAAAATATACGCAACCTAGACAAGATTGAGTTGAATTAAGTATCTGAACTTTTGTGATTGAATCGAATAGAGCCGTTCCGAATTAACTTTGTTACTTGACTATGTAAGAGTTAGCCAACTCATGCCTTATTCTTCTTGCTAGAGAGAAACCAAATTTATATATAGTACTTATTCACATACTAAACAATTGTGCATAAATTTTAGGGCCGTCAAACTCGTAGGAAAAAATTGAGCCAGGATTTAAAGGTTTACTCCCTACCCACCAGACACAAACATTTCTCAATAGAAGCTTCCCTATTTACTTTTCAGGTAGAAAAGATTAGAACATGCGGTCAAAAATTCTTTATTTCAACCTTTGATTTTTCGTATTACATTGGACCACCAATTTTGATTTCTAATAGCAAGAGCTTTGAAGTTTCTGCGCGTGCTAGTTGTCAAAATAGATATTATAAACTAATCTGGATTTATTTAAGATAATTAACCAACGAGAGACGTTTGCCTATGCCACTCAATATATAATCTTGTATCTTGCTTGTTCAATAATCAAAATTACTGGATCATAATTAATTAGAATATGCACAATCAATAATTCAATTCAACACACAAAAAAAATGCTGAAATTTAGAGGTACCAAATCCTATATGTTAATTAAACGCCTCTACTAAATTTTATTTATTACGTTCTTGAGTCAAGTGGTCGAGATGCTCTCTCTCTCTGGGCGTGTGTGTGTTTTTGTGTGTCAAACTTTGCCAAAAAAATTTCATTAATTTTATGTACTATTTTTCTCAATGTTCGACGGAAATTTCACTTTTAACAATATTGAGTGATTGGTGGAGACGTATATTGGTTGCTTGCCATTTGCTTGTTTTGATGGCACCGTACGCAAAGAAGTATGTGCAGGTTTGATATACACTAATAAATAACACTAAACAATATCAAAAAATATTAATAATTTTGGTTTCAAAACTATTATGCACTATCCAATTTTTCCATTTGCAAAGCAATAATGTTTGGCTGTAAAATTTCAAATATTTGTTTTAAATAATGATTTAGCCCATGTTTGATATTAATTAAAATAAGATTTTTTTATAAATTTTGATAAAAGTTGATGAAATGTGTGGTTGAAAAATTATGTGTCTCATAAAATATACATTTAAAATTGATTGTTAACTTTAACTTTAATAAAAAAAAAAAAGAGATTCAATCTTTACCAAACAAGGCTTAATTAGTAAACGTGCCGAAATAGTGATAGCGCTGCGTTTTCTACCCAAATAGATGGTCCTCTTTCAACATTCTAATACACGTGGTCCAAAACCCTAATACCAGCTTCTGTTTTCCATGAACAAATATTCTTTGGCCCCAAATTTTAAAATTCATATTTCTCAATCTCATTATAAATTAAATATTTCATCGATTTTTATTGAAATTCTAATTGTTAGCCAAACCAAACAAGGGCTTCTTGTATTATAAAACAAGAAAATTCTATTGACATTTGCATATAGGCTTCTGGTATCACAAGATTCACAGCAAACGAAAAAATGTAAATAGTTATAATTAGATTGAGACAAAAACGTTACTTTTGTAATATTCTTGTCTATATTCCATCAACTTACATCCATTTACTATTACAATGAGTCAAGACATAAAGTTTCTGTCTAGCTATTGAAATTAATTGTAGCATGCACTGAGATATAGCTAGCTAGGGAAGAGAGCGACCATTACAACTATATATACACGTCATCTTTAATTTGTTTTTGAGTATATATAATCTCTTTTATAATTAAGCTAATTCTTGTTGTCTACTGTTGTTATTTCATCACTGATTAATGGAAGTCTCTCTCTTAATGATGAAGCCGCCCTCTCTTCCTTTTTCTACCTTATCAGTTTCTCTCATATATCTGGACTCACGATTCCATTGAACTTTTTCTTCTAATTCTTACGTTGAAACATTTGACGTTTTGTATACGGCATCTCTCTTCTTGTTCATGCCTATATATAATATAGACATATGTACATATGCTCATTTTACAGTACTGGATCTCCTGCCCAGCCTTCTTGGCTGCTCACCATCAAGCCGACCTACTTCTAATGTTTTTTAATTCTTCTATACTCATTTCTTGGATTTCCTTTTCTGTTGTCCACACATATATAAAAGATTTTTCTTTTAATGGAGAATCATCCAACTCATTTCCTTGCTTCGTCTACCACGGTGGCAGCTGCAACTTTCTCCTCTGATCATGCCCTAAATGGGGTATTTTATAACAGTAATGTCCCGGATAGATATATGGGATTAAAGAGGGAAATTAATTTTCCTATAGCACAAGTGAATGATCATTCTTTTAGTAAGAGCGTTGTAACGATGGAAAATGATGTTAAATCTGGTAAGAAAAAGTGCGAAGAGAAGAAAACCAGACCAAGAATTGCTTTTCGAACAAGAAGCAAAGTTGATATACTGGATGACGGCTATAGATGGAGAAAATATGGCCAAAAGGCCGTGAAGAACCAAAAATTTCCAAGGTAATCTCTTCCAAGAAATTCATATTAGTCCACGTTTTTTGTTTAATTATTGATTAATTACTTTTGTTTTATTAAATCGATTCTTTCATTGAAATGTATATAATATTGATCTTCTTCCATCCGCAACAGAAATTAGGGTAATAAAATCAGTATATATAAGTTTATCTTATTTTTTTAGCTCTCTGAAATGGGCAAATAGATTCTATTATGTGGGGACTGAAGTTTCCACTGGTTTTTACTAAAAGCAAAAAATCACCATGCAAGTGTGATATTTAGCAGATATCAATGTTCAGAGGTTTTATTTGCTCCCACATATATATACGTAACATTAAGGGGTTCTGTTCTAATAAATTTGGTTCCTGATCTGATTTCATCTTCTTGTTTGTGATTCTTCCTTTGATGCTAATCATTTACAAATTGCAAATTGGTCGATCATTTGTTGGGTTTCTTTTCTTTTCTATCATAGGTTGTTGAAGCAAAAATAACTTAACCACTCCTAGATCATGTTATCTATGAAATACAACTATTAATTACCATCTAGGACAAAGATGGAAGGATATGTGACTATATATATTATGGCTTCGCCATTTTTGGACACAATTCTACCCTTTACTGCCATGGTTGAAGGTGAATAAACAACTTATATCGAATTCCTACAACCATATTATGGGCTGCACAAATTCATAAATAAATCAATTTCCCCTATGCTTTTAGCATACAGGGCCGCCTTTGGATTATGAATAATTATAAAAAAGTGACTATAGATTCAAGAATCTACTATTAATAACGTGGATTATTTTTCTCCACATTAATACGTTTGACACCAAATTTGTGCCTAACAAGTTACATTCTAACCATTATTAATGTTAACAAGTATGAACTAATTGATATACATGAGATATAAATAATGAAAGGAACTTTAGGATTTCCTCAATTTGAGATAGAAACACTATAAAACAAAAGAATTATGTATTTAACAATTTATATTATGATACGACTGCTTGTTTCTAGTTTTAATTTTAACAGAGTTTGAGAATGCAACTGTGAGCATTTACCAAGAGTTGCATGTGTCACTGCACATTTGATTTATTGAGAAAAATCAAATTATTTTCATGAATGAAGTTGTTCATTCCTCCACGTTGTGAGCTATGGATGGTCTGTATGACATCTATATGGGGTACTGTGAAATTGAATAATGATGCCAGTGTTCAACATCACGATTTATATATCATCAATTGTTGAGTATGGACTCCATTATGCACTGGTGTTGAATACCGGGGATAGATAGCATTGCTCTGGTGAAGTTAGTGTGCCTACATGAATTAATTAGCATTCCAATGCACACACGATGTCACTCTAAATTATCAATATGCACTTGTATTTGGTTTAAATGCAGCAATTTAGCCAAAAAAAAGGTTTCACAGAGATGAACTGATGAATCCCATTTATTGTTTACAGGAGCTACTATCGGTGTACTCATCAAGGGTGTAATGTTAAGAAGCAAGTGCAAAGAGAATCCATGGAAGAAGGCATTGTTATCACTACATACGAGGGAATGCACACGCATCCCGTAGAGAAACTTAGTGACAATTTCGAACAAATTCTCAATCAGATGCAAATTTATCCTGCTTTTTGAAGTCTTCAAATGGTATGAACTTTGATCAAGTTTTGTGCATTACCATGTAATTTAATTAATACGTGAAGGATATGTATGTATATAAGACAACCACGAAATGATTTAATAAGTAACTTTGTTTAGCTTATACTAATAACAATAATATGTCACATCAATTCAGTCGTAAACTTATCAACTAATTAATTGATATACCATGACAATGTTATTTAGCATAACTTAAGCAACATTGCTTAATGGATCATTTATTCTTTCCATACTTGTATATGTAACAACTAAGTTGCATGCATAAAGAATTGAAAATAATTGATCCCCATTTTTATTTATTTTTATGAAAAATGAGTTTTGTAATACTGATTAGTTTGGAGAATGTATGGTTAAAAAGTATGAAAGGTTGTGGATTTAAGTGAAAATTTATTTTTATTGAGAGAATATATGATTGAAAATATATTTGAGGAAAAATGAATTTTTAGAAAATAAGGCTCAAACATGAGGCATGGTTTCTTTGGAGCGAAATTATGTGAGCTATTCATTGTCTCATTGGTTGTCCCACTAATATTTGAGGTGTCAAATTGTAGTAAAATAAAGTTATTTTCATTGTTTTTCTCAAACAATAGGCTGTGTAAATATTAGAGCCTTCAATAGTGAACCGTGGCCCATGTTAAGTTCCCCTTCCGTTAAAGATTTGTTTGCATGTAACATTTTTTTTTTTTTTTCAAAAATAATGTACTAACTTTGATGGATTGAACATTGCCCTGTCCATATTTAAAAACTTTTTATCTTCTAATAATTCGACTTTCTTAATTCAAGACCTTGTTTGAGTGGAACGACTCGATACCATTAAGTTGATCAAGAGAAACAAACACGAACCTGTTGTTGAGGGTAAACATGCTTTCTGCCCTACAAATTCCAATTCGAATATTTTATTTTCTGATGCAAAGAAATCTTATTAAATTTATTGACCTTCATACTTGAAATTAAGAATATATTCGGACTATCAAATGTTTATTCATTTGGAAAAGTTGAGCATTCATCGGTAATATACTCTAGATATTCATTCTCGTGTTTCTTCTCTTCAGCTTTCCAATATTTGAATTATTCTTTTCTTAAAACTCACGGATTTATGTTTATTCGATAAAAATATTAAGAAATTGTGACTTAGTATTTTATGGTAAGTACTCATTTTATCGTTAACTGTAGTAGCTCGCTTCCCTTTCATCGTTTGGAAATTACTTTGTATATTGAAACAGAGGTTTTTTACACGAAACAGAAGCCAAGAATTAATTACCTAATAAAAACACAGCTACGCATCTCACATTTTCCTGGAAATGCTCGAGAGACGCCCATTCTTATCCATTATGGACTTAATATCCTCCTCCTCCTCCTCCTTTAATATCCTCCAATTGAATCAATTAATAAAGCACTTGAAAGATTCCATGTACTGTTTTTGCTTGCTAGATATTTTGGTGACCTCTTTTTTCCAACCAAACAGTTATGGGATGCGTCATTCAAGAGAAGGATAATCGAGCATCATTAAATTCGAAATTATCCATACTGAATTTTGTTAACCTCCCTTCCATACTGAGATTCTAATTACATATTTATCTCTTAATTAACACGCACAAGAAAATAAAAGCTCTCTCTCTCAAACATTAACATGGCTTTCACAGCGAAAAAGTACTCCATATCCGAATAAACAATTTTATAACTCATGGCAAGCAGGAAGTTTCAATTGTTATATATAGAGCTCCCTCCCTCTGCACAAAACTAGTCAGTCACACATTATTAAGGTGAAAAAACAAAAACAAAATGGAGTCGAACCATAAGAACAGAGGATTCAAGACATCAAAGCTGGTTATGTCTTTCTATAGAGCAGCCAAAGCCGCTTCCTCAACCAAAGTGAAGCCCACCCCTCATCCATTTAATTCTTTCAATGCCAATGGAATTGTAGAGGAGCATACTGCTTTCATGGTGAAGCAGGACAGAGTTTTTCCTCAACAACAAAAGGTTACTTTTGTTGTACCCGATGATTCATATGCCAAGTTTGATGGTGTAGCAGCAGATGAGGCTGTTGATGCAAAGGCTACAAGCTATATCTCTAGTGTTCAAGCGAGGTTCAGGCTTCAACAAATGCAGCCGTAGAGATGTGTGTATATAGAAAATATTACATGACTATTAATTACTAAGCATATGATACGATACCTAATTTTGTTGCAAGTATGAATTTTACATTGAATAAATATTAGCCTACTCAAAGTTGAGCTTTTAAATAAACCACAAGTCTTAATATAATATCATAAATAGTAAGGAGAGGGGAGCATTTGTTGGCAATTCTTATTCACGCAGTTCCCACGCACATGCGAGTGTAACATTTTCTGAAAAAAGAGCTTTATTCGAATATTATAGTCCATTAAAGGATCACACAATATTTTAGGATTCATATACTCATCAATCTCACCTTCCAAAGGCAAATCAATTCATTGGCACCCAGAAATAGCACAACCAACTTCGAATTCTATGGCCCAACACCATGAAGGACCAATTTGGGCAACTCAAAATGAATTTTCTACTCCTTATCTAACCCAGATTTGTCATAGTCCACGAGCACTGATTTTTTGAGCCCCATTTAATAGACATGTGAATCTTTTATCTATGTATAGGTTTCCAATTCCTCGGATAATTTTTTTTTATCATTTACACTATTTTGTCTAAACATACGTTCTGATTGATTTTATGTTGTAACTAGGAACTATTAACATGATTAACTTACTCCATAGTCTATATATAATATACAAAAGTAAATTTGTCTTTGAACAATTGCAAGCAACTACATCAACCCGGTTGGCTTTATTTATTTTTTACTCAAAAGACTTTGAGATTAGAAACGACTAAAATGCAACAAGTAGCATTATAAATTAATAAGTAAGTAATTAACATGGATCTGACGAAAAACCAACAAGAACACAGGATCCATTGAAGATAACTCAAAAAGGAAACCTGAGAGATACATGAATCTTGAATTGGTGATAACAAAGAGTGCATCAGATCAGCCGGTGTAGATGTGAACGTGGACAGCTAGGATGAGTATAGCATAGAGAGCAAAGAAGATAAGAGTGTGCACCGCAATGGCCTTGCCGTTGGTCTTCAAGCTTCCAAACTCCAGCTGTCGGTTGTTTCCTGGTAGCTGAAACAGAAGCCCTGGTTGAAGCAGAATGAAGAGTACAACTCCGATAAGGACGGGGCCCCAGTCCGCCATTGTAAGCACTGTAGAAAGAAGAAAAAGGTTTTGCCGAAGGGAAGGGAGTTAATTGCTGGAAAGAAAGAAAAAGAAGTAGGTAGAAGGAATTGAATTAGTGGAAAGCTTAATTAGTAGACAAGGACAGCTGGGGATTTTCGTCAATACTTCTTTGAATTTAACATAGTGTAGTGCTCAAATAATTCTATTCTATTGATTTCCTTTGTTTTTTCTTCTTCGGGAACATTGTGGAACGTGGATAAAGAATGTGGCCCAAGGACTCGGACCATTGTGGTCTAACCATTTTTCGTTTCATTTGTTCTTCTTAAATAAACAAGAGAGTTTTTTTCATCAAAAACAATCCCTTTATGTCCTTGAGAGTTAATCTTGTTTCGGGTAATTGATTGTGCAAATTCACGCTTTCATCTTCGTCAGCTTGGATATAATTTGAATACAAAAATATGAAATAGTTCTCAAAACAAACAAGACTTTACGCACTAAGGAGTTCTATTGTTGGAAGAGAGAGTTCCAAGACAAGTTCTTCGCCCATTCAATCTCTTAATATTTAATCCAAGGGATGTGTATCGATTTTCAGGATTTTAAAAAATTAAGAATATTCAATATAAACTTCTTGAGAGGGTCTAAGAGTATTAATATATTCAGTCGAACTTTTATGGACTTTTAGAAAGTTTTTAATAGTCACGTTACATTAAATTATTTTTTTTAAAAAAATCTTCGTAAGTTTTAAAATATTCAAATTGTAACTTTTAAAAACTTTTACCACCTTTTAAACAGAAAGTAATGACAAAAAAAATATCTGAAGATTTGTCCCATTCATTCTAAAAAATTTTGAGAAAACATTTAGAAATAATTACCGATTCCATTATTTTGGTTTGAATATGTGAATAAATAACAAATATGATCCAAGTAATAAATGCCCATACTATATTTTTTTTAATGCCCATTATCTTTATTTTTATTTTTCTTTTCTCTCTCTCTTTTATTGTTTATCTCCATTTTCTATGAAAAAAGTAAAATTGTAACTAAAGATTCTCTTAACCTTTTTTCTTTCTTCATCCATTTTCTTTTGAAAAAGCTTTTTTTGTAACTAAAGTATAATATTTTATATAACGATGACTGAGAGCCTAATTCAGCTTCGTTTTACTGTAAAAATACATTTTAGAATAGTAAATTGATGAAAAATATGTTACTTATTTTTTTTTATTAGTTGTGTGTAATATTATTTTATTGAAGAATGTGAAATTAAAAAGAAGATAAGAAATATATTTTCAAAATAATGAGAATTAAACGAGGGCTAATTTATAATTAAATTTATACATATTGATTTTGTGTTTACTCTGTAAAGTGTGTAATATTGACTATTAGTTATTTAATAAGGTGATTTAAATTTTTATTACATGGGAAGGGAGAGGAAATTATGTGAACCACTACCAAGAACCTTACATTGTTGTACTAAACACACTTGAATTCTATTTTAAATGAAAATCTTTTGATTTCTACAAAACCTACAACAGTATTAAAATGAAAGTCTATAAAAGTATACGAAAGACATTCATTAATTTAATACATAGCTATGAAAATCCACGAAATCCATAAAAGTCATCACTGAAAAAAAAAGTCCCAATTAATTCACCCCTTCAAAGTCTGTTAATTTAGGCATTTAATCCTACTGGACCCTTGTTAATCAAACTATTTTACAATGACTGCAAAAATTAATGTCATATCATATATCCAGACAACAAACATTATACGAACTTCTGAAGTATATCTACACACCCCTGTTTTAACGCTAAATATTTATTAAGATTCTAACAAACCAATGGTAATGAAATTTATATAATGCAAGGCCCAACGGCGCCAGAATTTAAAGGAAAAAAAAAAAAAGCACCGTCCCATCACGACTAGTTTTTGTCCAATTGTTCTCCAACAGACAAGTGATGCCTTGCCATATCCGACAAAGCTATGAAGATGCAGAAACTGAAAAGAAAAAAGTTAAAAGGTGCAATCAATTTATTCGTATTCTTACTTTATGGGAGAGGAATTTCAAGTCAAATTTTATGAGGGCCATAGTCCCTTTATTATATACTTATTAACTCTCCCTTCTTTATCTATCAAGTTGGAAGAATCAAACAGTTCAAGAGGCATTACCAGAGAAGGTTCAGAATGATGGATTTGGCCACCCCACTTATAGCTGCATCCCTCTTTGCATTTCTGTCGCCCGGACTAATATTCCAGCTTCCAGGGAAGCACCACATGGTCGAATTTTTTAACATGAAGACAAGCTTACCTTCCATTTTCCTGCACACTGTTATCTATGGTTTGCTTCTCATTCTCTTCTTTGTCATCCTCAATGTACATCTCTATGAATAGCCAGAAAGCATCCACACAAAATATGCCTAACATGTGGTTTCAAGTTACTAGTATAATCTCTTTCTTCTGTGTTAAGTTGTTATGCACTTGAAAAACTGGGTGCAGCTTTTAACAGAATTGATCCTTAATTCAAGGATAATAAACAAGGCATCTTCATCTATTGTGTTGTGTTGTATTATATTATATTAAAGACCATAGTTATCACTTCAAAAACGCAAGTAACTTTAAGATCATCTTTGAATCACTTTATATAAGAGTGGAGAGTGGAACAGGTTATAAGATCAAACTAACATGATCTGGCACAATGAACTACAACAAAACATTATTTAACCAAGCCTAAAGTACTAAAAGTAAGGCTTAGTTGTTGTATCATTTTACACAGAATTTGACACACTTTCAATCACTTCGCATAGAATTTTGGTTTCTTTTGTAGATTTGAAAGCAAAAACAAAAAAATAGACGCATTGTTGACAGAATATTGGATCAACTGATAGATCTCCTGAGACAATTCTGTGACTCTGTCATTAACAGTGGAACAGGAACCAGAAACCATATTTTATTGGGGGTTCACTTGTCCTACTCATCAGTCGTCATCCTTCCCACTGTTAGCATTTTATATTCCAAATGGTTTCTCCATGAAATCACAGAATTTTCATTTTCGATTGATAAATTCAGAGTTACACCGTGACAGACAAATTCCGCATTTGATTCCTGTTTGTGCATTAAATTGTCATATGATAATGCAAAGTACTAATTATGCTGATTCCACCACTAATACAATCATTCACTTGACCTCAAATTACAAGTAAATTCCATTAAAAAAAAACCTAATCATAGATTCTAAAACTCAAGGAAGGATATTCAATCAATCAACTTTTTCTTCTTTTTTGTTTGGGTTTTCAATTGAAATATCATTATACACAGTGAATTTAAGATAATCAGTCAAACTTTAGCAATTGCAGAAGGGAATGTGGCGGGGGAATAAGGGGCATTAATATATGAAGGCCAGCAGTTGTGAAGAGGACACGAAAGGTTACCAAATGGGGGCGATTACAGGAACTGAGATTTAAATTTGAGAAAAGTGAATGTTAACAAATGCAGTGATTGTGCATTCATACTTGCTGGACAGTACATGTTTGTGCCCACAGAGTGCTCCGAAGAGTGATATAAAAGTTTGGACCCATGATCACCTGTGCATAGTCAAAACTAAAATATAGTAACTGACAATGATCCAGCCAATTCCATTGTACTCACCTTACACGAATGATAAGAAGTCAGCACATGCAACAAAATGACCCAATACTCGTGCACAGAGAGAGAGAGAGAGAGAGAGAGCACATAAAATTTGTAATACTACTTAATGACGGCAGGTACGTCGCAGTTCATTCCCTTGAATTCCAAACAGGCTTAACGGAGTGCATTCATTCATTCATCCCAACTAGGAACTAGTCCAAAAATTCCAAAACACAAAGAAATAAGCAAACAGCAATGCAGATGAAAGTAATGAATA
The DNA here is from genome assembly GCA_903798385.1 of Fraxinus cuspidata. Classification (NCBI taxonomy): domain Eukaryota; kingdom Viridiplantae; phylum Streptophyta; class Magnoliopsida; order Lamiales; family Oleaceae; genus Fraxinus; species Fraxinus cuspidata. Next base: position 5,996 of record CAIGRP010081746.1, on the reverse strand, counting down.
CCTTCCAACCCCTGAGCGCATATTAACATCACCATACTGCCTCCTGAATAATTGTTAAGTCTCCTGGTTAAAATCCAGGCACTATCATTAAGCATAATTCAAGCGGAAAATGTCATTCAACACATAGAAGCTTCCTTGTGGAGTTGGCATCAAATGGAACATCTGTGCAACAGCAGGCCAAGAAATAAGAAAGGTGAGGCAACAGTTAGGGGAGAACTAATTAAGCAGAACATGATTCGTGAAAAAACTTTAAAACCATTTGCATTTTATGTAGATGGCAAAGGCGAAAATTTATAGGAGCAAGAGTCGCCTACACTTCACACATCCACAGCTACATGCACATAAACCTCCAAAAATACAAGATCACATCATGAAACTTAAAATTACATTTTTATTTTATTTTTATGTAAAATGTCCATATCCTAGAGAGGAAAAGAGGGAAAATGAAAAAACATATCTTTAGAAACATTCTTTAAGAATAAATCCATCTTTCTTCTTTTACACAGAGTAAGAAATACATACAAATTCAAGAGGAAGAAATCATATACAGCGTTAGAACTTCAGTGTTTATATTCTTTGAAGATTTTGTTCATTTAAAATGTTCACCTATGAGAACCAAATCAAGTAGAGCGCGAGCATTCGTCCAGTAGTACATATAATAGCAACGCATATTTATTGAATGTTTTCTCACCTTAACAAGCTGAGATCACAAGCCCCTAGAGAAGATCATATAAATTTAAATTTTTGTGAACTGAAACACCAATTCATAATTCCATTTACATAAATAGAAATTTAGATTTATGAAATATTGTAGACACATCAAAAGTAAATTCCATGCTACATAAAATGCTATCATCTTAGCAATTTCTGAATACTCACTTCAAGCAAATCTTAGTTTTCATTTGTATAATGAATTGTCACATACAAAACTGCCATTTAATTGAAATAAATGTGCCTATAAGTTTTGGCACTGATCAAATTCTACCTTCTCAAAATAATTACAAAACTATTGCGTAGTGGTCCATGATAGAGAGAGAGAGAGAGGGGGGGTATGCATATACACGGCCACAGCCAATAAAAGCCGTCAATGCAAATAGGCTTTGGTGAACACCACAGTCAAAGGATCCCCCTTGCCCATCCAATGTTGCTTGGGTGAGATTATACATTCCCAGTTGTATTTAGGACATCTCTGTGATTCATATACATGGAAAGAATTGGGGCAGGAAATGGTAAATGAAATTGGGGAACTTTATGAACACTTTTTTGTTTATGACACCTCAATGGATCCGAACTTCGTGGATTATTTGTTTGTCGTGACAAAGATTTGCATAGAAAAATGACCATTAAGTTCAGACAGATTATCTGTCTTTGTCCAAGGGTGATCTGCTGACGACTCTCCCGTGGTTCCATTTATACTTGTGCGCTAACAGTTTCATTTCAAACATAAATAATCAATTAAATACGGCGGACAAACTGTCCAGAATAGCACGCAGTAAACCAAATCAAGCATGAATCCCTAATCAATTAAATGGCCACTATCAGGGGGTGAATACATGCTAAAACCCGCGCACTAATCACAGTATATGTCTGCAGATATAAATAAGCGTAACGAACAACAACAGAAAGTGTCTGGTTAACACCTGACTGAATTTGAGGGCGTGCTGTTCGCCGGCAAGCTTGAGGTTGCCAGAGACGAAAACGAGCATGCCACCAGCCGGGCCAGAGGGCTGACAGTCGACGGTGGTGATTTGGTGCTGGCACTGCTGGAAGGGGAGGCCCGTGAGCTTGGCCACGATATTCTGGGAACCCATGGTCTTCTGGCCCTCAAAAGTCAACATAGACCCTTCCTGGTAGAGGTTCGCCAGCCCGGCTCGATTCGCATCGAACGTCGAGTAGTAGTGCTCCACGAATGCCTTCGCCACTGCATCTGGATCCATGAGATTTGCGACTTGGGTGTCGGTGGCGCCTTTCTCTTTCGGTTCTCTCTTTTAAACACGTCAAAATGGCATGCTGTTCAAATTGTGTCCTTTGCTGGAAGATACACTAATAGTGTGAGCCTCGTAACTGTGGGGCTTTGCCACTAAACTTTCACAAATTTCAATTTTGGGATTTAGGGTGTGTTTGAGCAACATTATTTTGGAAGAATGTATTTTGAAATAGTAGATTGATGGAGAATTTATGGTTGAAAATGAAAGAAAAGTTATTGATGTGATAGAAAATATTATTTTATTGAAGAATGTGTGGTTGAAAATGAGTAGAAGAATAAAAATGAAAATTTTAATGTGTACCAAACAGGACTTTAAATTGACAAAATTGGACTGGTGTTCTAAAAAATGTGTTTAGATCCGAAGTTTGACCTTAACGTCTAGTTATAGTTCATTTTTATTTTATTTTTTTAGGAATAATTACAGCAGACCAAACATTTCATTAAATAACAGATTTTGTCCAAACATTTTATTTGTGTCACCCACGATACAAAATCTTTTAAAATGTTGTGGTTGAAGTCCAAATAGATGGTTTATGTTAGTTTGATGATCTGTTGACCAAATAATTGAATTTGATAATATTTTTTTACTAATTTAAAAGGTTAAAATGGTAATTACATTTTTGATAATAAAATAACCAAAATCAAATAATTAAAAGGGAAAATTGCAACCACGGTACCAAAATTTTCATTTAGAGTTTTTTTGAGCCACATTATTTTGGAAGAATGTATTTTAGAATAGTAGATTGATAGATAATGTGTGGTTGAAAAAAAAAGCTAAAGTTATTGATATGATGAAAAATATTATTTTATCGAAGAATGTGTGGTTGAAAATGAGTAGAAGAATGAGAATGAAAATTTTAATGTGAAACAAACGGGGATTTAGTTGCAAACTTTGCCCAAACCTTTTATTTGTGTCACTCACGGTACCAAATTTTTAAAAAACTCGCACCCGGAATCCAAATTAATAGAAATCGTTAGTTTGACCATTAGTTGACCAAAAATCAAAAGTTTGACCAATTATTGACTAATTTTTAAAAGGAAAATTGGTATGTTTACATTTTTCATGTAAATAAAAAAAACACACAATCATCTTCTCCACTCATCCGAAACCTCACCCCCACCTCAAATCTACAAACCTCGATTCCGGTGGTCAATTAATTCCTCATTAATGATTTCTTGCCTCATCATTTCGAGTAAAGCGTCATAGCTAGCAGGGTCCTGATTTGCATATCCCTCCAAATAAGGTGTTCATGTTCAAACCATCTCGAAGTGTAGATAATGCTTCCCGGTCTGTAACCTAAACAATGTACATCATTTCGTCAGTGAAGTGGGCCAGGAAGCTTTGCAATGTTTCTCCAGATTGTTGCCTCATGTCCTGAAGATACTCCCTAACAGGCACTGTGCCTTTGTTGCATTTAGAAGCGTTGAAGAAGTTAGACGTGCGAAAGGGGGATTGTAAGGCAAGCTTTTAAATGATCCCAAGATTTCAATCGAGTATTCAAGAAGTGGCCATTACCTGGGAAAAACTACATGAATTATTATCCTGGAATGAAAGAGCATGTTCAGGACCTTCCATTTTCCACCTGTTTAGATATAAGTTCTTGGTCACAACCTTCTAATCTTAGCCCATAATAATCCTATATATCTAGTATCCCTCGGAATTCCTAGACCTTATATATATATATATAAGGTAGTGTGAGGACCCAAGGGTATGTTGGGTGCTCACACTACCTTTGAGCCTACATTTTCACATCCAGAGTTTGTTAACATGGCGCATTTCTGTAAATTGCAGAACCCTACTCCCAATGCTCTAGTTGGGGAACCAAATTTGAGAAGATTGTTTCCAACATCTGGGTTTGTCCATTCTCCTTCAGCTGTTTTAAAACCATTAAATAGATCTACTTCTGATTCATGGGACGTGTTTGATGCTAGTCAGCTTTAAAGAGAATCGAAAAGATCGAGGGTTGATGTCCATTTCCCTGCTTATGATTTCCTATTACGAGAACAGAACAACATGGGTCGGATGATCAATATGTGTTGGGTAAACTAGGTACTAGTGGAGCATATGTTTCTTTAGGAAGGGTCACAACTAGTAGACTTGGATAGCGCCATACTGAGAGTGCTTCTCCCTCTTTGCTTACGGTAAATATCTTCAAGAATGTAGTCTTAAATTACGACCAGCTCCGAATACTCCCTGGGGTAGCTTACTGTACCAAATCTTGATTGCTCCACTCAAGGTGAGGTGGAAGGCTCTGCACTTGATGGTGGGGGAGGCGCTTTTCAGGTTCATGTGTGTTTTATAACTATTCAAGTACTTGGTCGGGTCACCTCTTCCATCGTAATTTTGCATTTTTGGTGGTACATAATGGCTTGGGAATGGTACGTTCCTCAATTCTTGTAAAAAAGGCAAGTTTTCATCGTCACCATCTAGGTCGCATGATCTTTGGGAATCTGAATTATCCTCATCGAACTGATATCTTGATGGGAGATGTGATGGACATGCCTGGTCTCTCGCTTCCTCTCTCCCATGCTACCTATTTCTAGGCACTGAAACCTGGGGAATATGGGCCTTCCTTTCGGCTGCTGAGTTTCAGGAGGTGGCTGAGTTCTACTTCTAGGCTCAATTGGTGGTTGGAACGACCTATGCCTAGGTCCTACAGGGCTCATTCTGTCAAATACACTTTCGGACCTTTGCGGCATATACTCGGGGTTCGTATTCGGGAGGGCGTCCTCCATGTCTGGCCGGGCTTTGGTGGGTCATCCTGATGCATAATTTGAGGAGAAGTCTACCCCTATTTCCCTTTCATTGGGGGATACTTCTTGATTTCTCCTAGGGGATGGGACCTTTTGACTTTGAGTCTCATCCTCTTGAGGATAATATGGTGCATAAGGGAGGATAGGAGGACTTCTCAAGCCTTGCATTTATGTGAAAAGTTCCTACATGGCTATATTTTGGTGGGTGATGTTCCTCATATTAGCAGCCATGGTTGCTACCTCTCAGGGAAGTTGGTGAACTAACCTCATTCCCCAGCGCCTGTAATGGTGGTGAGGTCGTTGCGCGGGCAGTTGGGGTGGCCATTGGCGAAACCTCTTCAATAGGATTATTTCTCACCCTCCCGTGGGGGTTTCATGATTTGAGCTTAGCTCATTTCAAAAGATGTCGTCTTAAACTTTTGGGGCTTCATTTCGTTCATTTTTAAGAGCAAATCCTCTTCCAAGGGAGAGTAACCAAATCATTCCCAGCAAGCTTTTTCCACATGGACGTTCGTGGTTTTAGTAGTATTTTTCACAGATGCCGCCAATCTGTTAACCACAACAAATGTGCCAACAGATACCGGGCTCACTCGTGTTATGTCAAGCTAATTCCGACACGTGATGACAGGTTGCTAGTTGAAGATGTTGAATTAAAACGTGGGAGAAGCTTTTGACACGAGACAAATATGTTAAAGATCCAGCAATTACAAGAACAATATGATACTATTAAATGAGAGAGTGAATAAACTCCGACATTACATAACGTTCTTCCTTAAAATTACAATATCAAAAAGAGAGAGAGAGTATTTGTGTTTCTTCCTCCCTTTTCTTTTACTTTTTTCTTCCAACCCTTTCTAAGACATTAAGAGAGTTTATTTACAATGTTATATGTGCAATGATAATCGTTGAATGGAGGACACGTGGCCTCCTTGACTAGCACATCATCTCATATGTATCATTTCGGACTGTCTTAGCTTTGGGGCATCGTAAATGCTTCTGAAGAGGGTAGCTAACCCATACCCTGTGTTGAGATGACCAGCATTTCCATTCATTGCAACTGTCCAATCAATCTTTCCAAGAAAATTCCTAGTACTTTAAGATTTTCTGATGTAGGTTATCATTGGTCATGTTTGAGCCTCGAATTCTACATCACTGAGCCTCGTCTTGAAATATGGACTTCGGAGCTTTGGTTTGAATTAGTAGTGCTTCAATGCTTCCACCTTCATATGGGCCTCGAAAATACAGTGGGCTTCGG
>CAIGRP010081745.1:0-61564 GCA_903798385.1 Fraxinus cuspidata | reverse complement strand
AAAAAGAATACAAATATTATTTAATTACATTTGGAATACAAATATTATTTAATTAAAGAAATAATTATAAAAATAAAAAATGAATTAAACAAAACGATATTTTAAAATTAAAACATAATAAAAATATTTTTTGATATTCAAAAATTAAATTATTAAAAAAATCTTTAAAAAATAATGTGGGCACAGTCCAGTAAACAGTTTGGCTCGGGCTGGGCTGCGCCGGGAGGCTGTCTCCATTGCCGGAAATCTCCATTTCCAACTATGGAGAGTTCCAATAATGGAGTTATTACATCTAAAAATATTAAAATTTCTTCACAATCATTAATATTCAAATAGATCTACCTATATATAAACAAATAAACTAAGAAAAGGTAAATATTATTCGAATTGCTGGTATGAAAAATTCTATTTTTATCACAAAAACTAATCTTCTCTTTCGTCGGTGACAGAGTCCTCTTTGTGGTTGTCGGCACCGGAACGATCATCAATTTTGGTGGTCGATTTTTTCTTTCTGACTGTGAGAGTTTTGCTTTTCTCCAAGTGGGGGTATTTTCATTTTATTTATTGGTTAAAGGTGAATGTGGAAATATGGGGTAGTCAATAGGCCCTTCCCACGTATTTCCTCAAAAAATTTTGCCTATCAAACATTGTAAAAGATAGAAAATGAAAAATGATTTCCAAATTCCATGGAAAATTGAGGATTAGGGCCTTACAAAACTAATTAATCCAAAAAATGAAACTCAAAGAAAGACGTAATGTTTCAAAATTGGAATGATATTAACCCATAAAAGGTGAAGAGTTCTAGTGGGATTGTTACTAATGTCCACATTAATTTTGATAAATAAATAAATTTTAATGAAAAAGTATAAAAAAAATAAGTTAATTTTCATTACTAAAATAAAAAGGATAAACCAAACATTAAGGTTCTAATGTAATATGTCAAACCTAAGTAAGTCCTATACAATTCTTACTTTTTCTGGTGAAACAAATTACATCGTACATATCATGATGTGAACTAAAAAAAAAAAGGAAAACAACATAAAACTTCTGAATTTCCATTTATAACCCTAACTAAAAGCAAAATTGCCTATCAAAATACACCCACCTATTCTCATACAAGTATCATTTGGACTAACGAATGTGAACCACCAGATTCAGATTATTCCAAGGCAAAATCAAGAAACTGAAGGTAGAGAACAACATATCAGATTCTGTAATCCACATGGCAACTCAATCTGCCAATCACATATTCAAACTCCAATCCTTGAAGATAAGCCCCCCTTTATTACATTAATTCTGATTCTCATTTCTACATTTCTCACACGCATTCCACAAAAAATCAGTCGACATGGCAGCCTGTGCCTGCGCTTCATCGACCATTGCAGCCGTTGCTCTCTCAACCAGAGTGACAAAGGCTTCGTTCTTATCGGGGAGAAAATTGAGAGTAAGCAAGAATGCTACATCAACAGGAGTGCGATCAGTTACTGTCTGTGCTGCAGCTGATCCTAACAGACCATTGTGGTTCCCCGGAAGCACCCCTCCACCGTGGCTCGATGGCAGGTATAGAGACAATCCAACATCCTAAGTGCACATTTAGCATGCTCTGTCCCATTATTATCCAATCCTCCTATCAAACATGGCATAATTGAATTGTGTTTTTCTTCTAATATAGTATAATACATCTCGGATTTCTTAATATCTAACTGAATTTCTATCGTGCAGTCTCCCTGGAGACTTTGGCTTCGATCCTCTTGGCCTAGGTAAGGCTTCAAGCCAAACATATGTTCGCTTTCATGATCTCCTATACAAATATTCATGTCGAAAAGACTTCTTTGAATAGTAGAATAAAGTAGAGCAATCTTTTGTTATTATTGCAAGGATCACTTGATCCGGAAGAAAAGTAACAGAGTTCTAAAGACCTTCAAACAAACGAATAATTGATGTAAATTTCTTACAGCATCTGATCCCGAGAGCTTGAAATGGAACCAGCAAGCAGAGATTGTACACTGCAGATGGGCCATGTTAGGTGCTGCAGGTATTTTCATCCCCGAGTTCCTGACAAAGATTGGCATCCTAAACACTCCTTCATGGTACACTGCTGGCGAACAAGAATACTTCACTGATACCACAACACTCTTCATCGTTGAATTGATTTTCATTGGTTGGGCCGAGGGAAGACGATGGGCAGACATCATCAAACCTGGGTGCGTGAACACTGACCCCATCTTCCCCAACAACAAGCTTACGGGAACTGATGTTGGCTACCCTGGTGGCCTGTGGTTCGACCCACTTGGATGGGGATCTGGATCTCCCGAAAAAGTAAAGGAGTTGAGGACAAAGGAGATCAAGAATGGAAGGTTGGCCATGTTGGCCGTGATGGGAGCATGGTTCCAACACATTTATACTGGAACAGGACCTATTGATAACCTCTTTGCACACCTTGCTGATCCAGGCCATGCCACCATTTTTGCAGTAAGTGTAACTTCAGGCTTAAACTTGAGCTACTCCTGATATTAAGAGAGAGATGTACATTTTAGACGCGTTAGTTGTGCATACAGCAAATACACATTTCATAGAAACTATGAGCAAGGTGCTTATACTAATTCGCTAATGGTGTTACAGGCTTTCAGCCCCAAGTGAAAGTAGCAATGAAGTCACTTCAACATGGAAGTGTTGGAGAAACACCAGCAACAATCATAATTGGACGAAGTGTTGACAGTGTGTTTTCCAATTGATGTTGTATCGTTGAGATATGTATTGCCCACATGTTTGTCAGCTGTAGAAAAAAGTTTATGCAGTGTACAAATACCTGAGAAATTCTAATCCCGTATATACTGTTAGGCTTATATATCTGACCATTTGCACGATGAAGAGAAGTCATGGCATGTTACATTGTTATTGGTCAGAACAGTCGAGAATCTGAGGAACATAAAATGAAAGATGAGAAATACACAGTTCGAAAACAATAAGATCGACTCTTTAAAACTGTTATAAAGCTACAAACCTCAATTTTAGAATTAAAATGGAACTTCGCTAAGCGGAAGACCCAACAAAGAACCAGCCCAGTTATGCACGCACATAAAGAATAACAACAATGATAAAAGAACAGCAGCAACAAGTTAAACCTTATTTATAATAAATTTGGTATATCATTGAAAGACACTGTTCAATCCATTGCTACGTCTATACAAAGTGCAGTGAAATCAAATGTTCTGCTACCAATGATGACAAAAGAACAACAATACTAACAATTATTTCTATTATTGTTGCTGTTATTTTTATATTTGTAATACTAGAATAATTTTGCATTAAGCAGCTGTATTTGTATTTAATCTAACCTGATAATATGGAGTCAGATTTTAGGTTGTATATTCAATTATTTAAAGGCATGACAAAACCTCAATTGAGGTATCGATTGGAATACAATTCTATCAAGAAACTCAAGATCACAAGCGACATGGAAATAAATGATAAAAATATAGGGCTAGAGTAATAAACGTTACTGAGAGTATAAATCTCACACAAATCAATCAGTATAGTATAGGATCACAACAATCCAAAACCAGACTTAGTAGTATTTTCTTGGACAGGATTGGCTCAATTTATAATTTGGTTTCACTTTCTATTCCAACTTCAAATGATTTTATTTTGGGGTTCTATACACCATTATACTAATACAATATGTAACAACTAACAATATCTATCAAATCTCAGAGAAACTGCCTGACCAAGTTCCCAGTGACTCTTTCTAGACTTCTAATTTTATGCACATCAGCAGGTTCAGTGATGCACATAACTCTATAAGAAATGTATCATCTAAAGTAAGATTAAACCAAAATGTCAAAACAGTGAATGGAGAAAGTCCACACTATTTAAGCATCTTCTCACTAACCAATTCATGACTACGTAAACATTTTGAATAAAAGATCTATTTTAACTAGCATATTATCTCTCTTATATTCTAGTCTAGCTAAGAATTAATGTAGTAATAGTATAATATTTTTCCTTTTCCTTTCATAGATAGGATTGCACTAGTATATATATTTCATTCAAAATTTCAAGTTGGTATCAGAGCAAGTTTAATCCAACTTGGTTAAACTTTCCGTTCCCCTGTGAGCGGCCTTGTGCCGCTTTTTTGTTTCTTTTTTTATGTATCAATTTTTTTTTTTTAAATGAGGCTTCTAAATTAGGATTTCAAATTGAACCTTAAATCGCAAGCCTAATTAAAGAATGAACAAAAAAAATTCTAAAATCAAAGAAACTTGTGCCGAGCCTGATAAGTGCACTCCAGTCTTCTAAATTTGCTTTTCAAATTGAACCCTAAATCGCAACCCTAATTAAAGAACCAACAAAAAAATTTGAAATCAAAGAAACCCGTGTTGAACCCGATAAGTGCAATCCAGACTTCTAAATTTGCTTTTTATTTCTAAATTGAGCGGATATCTACTTAATTTAGTTAATATATGATTAACTTGGATGCAATTGGCGTGAAAAACTTTTTGGAGCTAATTTGGAGTTGGTTCGAAGCAATTAAAGATTAACCACATGGCACAGAAGTGATTAGAAATAAGAAGAGAGCTATTGGAAGAAAATTGCAATTTTTTTTCGCCGGGGGGGTGGGTTAACTTTTGGAAAGTTAGGGGTTAATTTGCACTCTTTCAGAATTTAAGATTGACCAATTTTGAAATTAAACGTCAATTTCCTTGTTTAGAGTTAATTGATTTCTTAATTTTCTAATATGTTCCTATTTAATGTGCCGTTATTAACAAATATGAGCTACTCCTATTTAAACTCAATGTAGGGGTATATTAGAAAAATGTAAGTAAAATTTACTAATCCGACTATATTAATTACATTTTCTTAATCTGTGTGAAAATAAAAGTAAGATTATCTTTATATAATGGAGGGAGTGTGATATATTGATTTTCCTCTTACCCTAATTCTTCTTCTTCTTGAATCCCCTATCTTGTTCATTGTCAAATTATTATGCTCCCTCGTCAATTTGGTATCAAAGCAAATTACTTTCCTTTGGCCAATCAAAATTTGTTTACAAAAATACAATCTCTTCACCCTCAACTAGCCTACGTACTCCTAAACAAAACGCAAATTCAAGAGTAAAAAAAAATTAGCTAGCAGTGAAGGGCACAAATCTTTTTGAAAAAAAAAAAAGTTCGAAAAGAAAAAGTCTTAACACGTAGCTTGTTTGCTATTTTTGTAGCTACATTAGTTCTGCTCCATGAGAAAAAAAAATCTAATTACTGTTCTGGTGCTGCTATTCATATTACAATCAAATATACCATTAACCCAATCCCATATACACATAACTATAGCCATTTACCCAATAAATCCGATCCAATACATATATCAAGTCTAAACCCAAACCCAACCCAAAAACCACATAACCTAACTTGATCACGACCGCAACCCCCTCTTCTCCCCCACGATACAACCCTAAATCTAATTGTACCCATCCGTTGTCGGCCACAATATTATGCTCCCGCATCAATTTGGTGTCAGAGCATTCGTCTCTAATGAGCTATTAAAACATTCATATGTTGGTATACAAAGTAACAGTCACTTCTTGTTTTGATGAAATATTTCGTATTAAGGCATCAATGTCTCTTATAGAGATGAAACCATGCAAGATATATTTTCATTAATTATATCAACATTTGCATCTCTCATTGACAAATCCACCAACTTGTATGCTAAAGAAGTATACTTAAGACTATGTCTAATGTAAGGTACCGCATCATCATGTTGGATCTAGACTGTAAGCATATGATTGACATGTTCCGATATTTTCTTCTAACCCCAAGGGAAACTCATCTAAGGACTATAGTCACATCCACATAAACCATTATGACCATTATATTGGAAAAAGTGATAATATAACTCTGGACTTAAATCATTTTTCTTTTGATAGTGTCAAAAAGAAAAACAATTGTTTTACATGTTGCAATCAATGTGGTGGAAAGAATTTTTTTAGAAATGTGCTGACACGATCAAGCCTTATTTGTCAATCATCTATAAAATCTTTAGAGGTTTGTCTCGATAATTATAGTATAGTTGTAACCAGCCTGGATAAACCGCTTTTCTCCTTAAGAGTTCTGATCGGTGTATTGTGTTTCCTATGTCACACATATAGCCGATACACTTGACACCGACATAGTTATAGAATTACCTATAGCATTGCAACTCAAGTCAAACATTCCACGTGTCCTTGACCTCGTGCTAAAATTGATATCACCTACATTTCACATTGATTTTATTTTGGTGTTACTTCAAATGAGTGATATCCCCCAAGTGGCCTCATTTTTATCCAAGGCAATTATTCATTCGCAAACTTTTCTCTTAGATATTCGGAGTTGTCTACTAATTACCAATACATTGTGTTAGTTCCTCCCTTTGTTGTCAATATTCCTAAATTTCATGCTCAGATTAAATAAATAATTAAATAAAATTATTTCAACTGCGAAATTTTTAACTTTTGTTGTGCTATATAGGTTAGGAGACTCTAATGGTGATTATTATAATTTATTACGACTCTTTGAATCGATTTTGTAAACATGTGAAGAAAAGAACTTTAGATCATGCACATAAAGATAATAATTTTGACTCACCGTCACACATTTGAATAAAAGTTATATTTTCAATATAGAATAATTGTTTCCTTATAGGGGCCCTCCAATGTTGCGAATCATTTTTTTCTACAAACCAATCTACAGCTCTAGTCCCTTGTGCTCCTCAATATGGGCAACTAATTGTAATTTTTGAAGAAAAGTTTCATAAATTTTACTTTTTGGAGTTTGCTTACTTGGTTAAAAGGAGAAATCGTCCCTTTTATTCATATCATATTCTTAGGGATGATTTGCAGAATCAGTAATTGTCCATTAATAAGTTTAGATACTTAATTCATAAGAAATATTGCCCTCCTTAATATGAGTTCAGCTTTAGTGCAACATTTGGTCAAGACAAAAGATCGACCCCCTTGGAGTATGAAGTTCCAGTCTACTTTGTCAGAGTTGAGTTTTCTTAGCTGGGAGGAGAAATGATGAGATAGAGAAAGTTTATATAGAATTTTAAAATATGGTTTAATTTGAATTATGAATATATAGATGATTAGATTAGTTTTAATATTTTGATAAAGTTCTAGTCTAATAGTTCTTTTGCTTTTAAATTAGTTACTCTATAAAGAGCTTATTAGTTGTAATATTCACCTTTGACTATATATGGCTAAAACAAAAACCACCTATTGCCATTGCTGTTGAAAACCCCCTACCTTTTGGAAATAGCACAAAACGTCCATGTTTCAAACATTTCTTATGGAATAGTCCCTGCCCCTCACATTCCGTCTGTCCCGCTGTTAAATCCCAATAAATATGGGAATATGGGAAAAAAGAAATGGAAAAACCCCCTCCACCCAATGGTCGTGTTAAGCAAAGCTTCCCTCTCCTATTGAAATTAGTGAAAATGGTCCATGCTATCTATTTTCTCAATAAAAAGATTGAAAATGATGAATATACCCTCTTATTTAAATTTATAAAAAAAAAAGAAAAAAATGAAATATTAATTTCAACTATAGTACCAATTTTTTTCAAATAAATGCAAAAAAGTTCCAAATAAGTAAATAAAAAATAAAAAAATCTCCAAATAAAAAATTAAAAATAGCGCCCTAAAATATGTGCTACGTGAGAGTTACTAAACTCAAGCAGGTGGTTGAATAATTGTAGTAAAACGACATGAAATAGAGGAAGCTAAAAATCACTCACAATTAATTGGACGCCTGTAGTCCACGATTAGCCCTCGTCGGTAGGAGAAAAAACATTGTTGTCAGCCATGACCATTCAAAGGAAAAACTTCATCTTTATCCTTGGGAAAGGTGAAGAATTTGAATAGGATTGGGGATGGAATTGGGGAAGAATAGTGATTTAATAGGAGGGTATATTTGCCATTTTCAATCTTTTTATTGCGAAAATAGACAGCAAGGATCCTTTTCGTTAATTTCAATAGGTGATGGGGGTTTTGCACAGCCTGTCTAGATGAGGGGTTTTGTCCTTTATTTCCCCCCCACCTCCCATTTTTCCCCTATTTATGGGAGTCTAGCAGCAGGACAGATGGATTGTGACAATAGGGGATGTTCCACAAGAAAGGTTTGAAGCAGGGAGGTTTTGTGCTATATCCAAAAGGTAAGGGGGTTTTCAACAGAAAGGGCAATAGGTAAGGGGGTTTTGTGTTGTTTAACCAATATGTATGACAAAGTGATTTTCCTCTTACCCTGATTCTTCTTCTTCTTGTTCTTGGATCCCCTTTCTTTCTTGTTCCTTTTCTTTTTTATTGTTAAATTATTACGCTCTTGCATTAGGTTCACTCTAAGGCTTCAGCTTTAGCTGTCCATGGACAGCTACTTCAACCCCTTCTATCGAGGATGCACCCATTGTCACGGCACTTCACGTTTGCTGGAAAGTGCATGGTCATGTGGAGTGGTTCAAACTTAAGCAAACTAAAAAGAATAAATTTGCTCAGGTCGCCATTGTTAATGCCTCTCTGCCTTCAGCTTCTCATATATTTCAAGCATTCCCTCATGGATGGCAATCTACCAAAGATGAAGATTGACAATGGTAAATAGAGGTGAGGTGTTTACTACGTAAAGGAGATCTAGCTTGTAATTAGAATTTGACAAAGGTTACCAAATAGTAGGCTACTCTAGATGTCACTATCCAATTTGGGCATGTGTAATATATACCAAGCTAAAGGGGAGAGTTAGAACAGATATATATTTTATGTAGTATTCTATCTATCTTATTCTAGTTCATCTAGGAATTAATGTTAGTAATAGGATAATATTTTTCCTTTTCCTTTTCCTTTTACGTATAGGATTGCACAACTATATTTAGGATTAATTGTTCGGCCAAGCTTTCTACTAAAACCATTATGTAAACTGATAGCAATGAGATTATGCATCACTCAATTTTCTGTGTACCTGATAAAGAAACAGAGAAGCATTAATACATGAACAAAAACAACAAACAGTTGTCCACGATACTTTTAATTTAAAAAAGAAATACTTTGTTAATTGACATAACAACTTTACTCATCCTTTGAATGGAAGTAAATTTAGTTTCAAGCATTAAAAGGTGACTTGGAGCAATTTAATAAGTGCAACTATATACCAGCCGCTAAGGTGAGAAATTCAGTCAGTTCTAGAATATAGTAATCCACACTTGACACAGTGTATACCATGCCTCTCCAATATAAAGAATCAGACAAATATTTTTAGATCCAAACAAAAGAGCAGGATTTTTTTTACAATACTTTTAAATTCAAAAATGAAATACTCTTCTCCTATTCGAAGAATCATGTATGATTAGATCCAAATAAAACAGAGGGCTGTTGTCCACGATACTTTTAAATAAAAAATGAAACACCCCCTATTCAAAGAATCAAACAAATGTTTTAGACCCACAATTAGGTAGAGCCAACAGCAACAAGTTGAAATAATGAGCATGTTTGGGGAGCTTTCAAGTGAGCTTCTAAGCAGGACTTTCCTGCATACCTTATAAGCCACCCCAAAAATGCTAAATGCCAGCTCCAGTACTAAGACAGGAAAGAATAAGAAGACCTTTTGGCCTTGAAAACAACCTGAAATACAAGCATGACTGGGTGTCCATTCTTGACGGAGTCCAGGAAGGAACTTATATGTGGGTAAGTTGAGTTATTTATGTTCACCTGAAAATGGCTGAATTACTTTTAATTAATGACTTCATTCATTCTAAAATTCATCTGATCTTTGCATTGTTGATATGCTGGTGACCATTAACTACTTATTAGATACCCTGTGAAAAAGTTATGCTAAACAGTAGCTACAATTGATCTTGGAGGGGCATCTGTACAAATGGCGTATGCAATCTCGGATGAAAATGCAGCAAAGGCTCCCCAGGTAGCAACAAATGAAACTTACCTGTTGCAAAAGAATCTCAAGGGAACAAATTACAAAATCTATGTTCACAGGCATCTCTCATGGTTCTATAAAGCTTCTTGAGAATAGGATTTAGTGATTCCAAAGCCATTTTGTTATAATAATGTGTGTATATATTTTTTGTAACATGTATATAGTTACTTGAGCTACGGTAGCAAGGCAGATTGAGCTGAGATTTTTAAGGCCTCTCGGAACTCAACAAATCCATGCATTTTGGAGGGATATTATGGTATATATTCCTAATTTCCATCCGTGCTCTTTGTGTTTACAAATTTAAAAACAAAAATCGAAGAAAATGACGATAAAATGTTGTTCTTTTAAGGTAACTACACACATGGAGGAGTTGTTGGTACCTTCACATATGGAGGAGTTGTTTATAAAGTATCAGCTCCTCCAATTGGAACAAATATGAGAAGATGTCGGATGTTAACTAGGAAGGCCCTTAAAATCAATGCACCGTGCAAATATGACAGTTGCACATTCAATGGGATTTGGAATGGTGGATGTGGAGATGGCGAGAAAAATTTGTATCTCTCGTCGTCTTTTTACTGGGACAGCACTGGATGTAGGGTTTGTACATAATTAATTTTTTAGTTTTATTGGCAAAATAATCTCTCTCTCTCTCTCTCTCTCTAATTGCTTACTAATTTTATTTTTTCCATCCCTGTATAGTTGGAATTCTAAAATAAAATTCCACTGCTGGAAGAATTCAAGTGAAAGCTTACAAGGACGCAGCTAAGAGGGAATGTGCAACTAAAGTTAGAGACGTTATATCTGAATTTCCTAAAGTGCAGAAGGACAATATACCGTCAAAATTTCCAGGTAATCCGTTATATTGGTTTTCTCTATCTGATAAGACCTAAGGTGGGTATACCATGATTTCACCAGAAACATATTAGAAACTGCCAATATAAGCTATTACTCGAAAATAAATGGCTTTCATAATGTTTCACCTTCTTTCGCATAAAATAATCCCAATAAAATATATATGTGCATAATAATATATTTTGATGATACAGTGTAAGAACAACAAATATATAAATAATCGATGGACATTTCACAGAAAATTCCTACAGCTCAAGAAACACTATAATAATTCCCCAAGATGAAATAATTTATAGCAAGAAAAATGACTAGAATTCAAATATAGAACCATTTATTTAGTAAATCTATCAATTTAATTTTAATTACATATAAACATTAATTTCCCATCTTTCTCTTCTAGCATACCAACAGTTAATACATAATTTCAATATAAGAACCATAATAAAAATAGAGCAGAGTACACGGGATTGTAATAACATTACTAAATTGCGCAAGCTTCAGCTTCACGAAGTCCGATTCGGAGGGCGAACCGATATCTGAACAGGAATGGCCCGTCCCGTGCCAGTGCCACCGCAGCTACTGCAAGCCATCCGACCCGACCCGGCACAGGTCCGACACCCAACATCACCATCCGACCAGCGGGTACACATGCAAGTGACCCGACCCGTACCGTTACAACTGGAGCATCTGGGCAGTCGACCCGGACCGCCCATTGGATTATTCTCCATCACAGACTTCACCAGAACCGCCCCAGCCAAAACGCTCAGACCCGTCGCCAACTGAGTCAATACAATCGGACCCATTACTACTTCAATTCCTTTTTTTTTTTTCCAGAAAGAGTAATCTGTAGATTATAGAAGCAAAATACAGGAAGATTCTTTTGGGTTCTTTTTATGAATTTTCAAAATTGTGTGTTGAGTGTTTTATATGTCAAGTGGTGGTGGTATTGTACACGTAATTGTGCTTACAAGTTGGTGGTGCTGGGACGACAGAGATTTGGAGTGTAGTGATGTATGAATGGAATTTGGATTTCTCAGGTGGCGTTTTTCGTCGCGTTCTGCGGGCATTTGCGTGTACTTTGGTTTTCCCATTCTCCAATTTCAAGGATTTAGATTTGCTTTTCTTCCTTCCGGTGACTTGCTTATTTTTTAATTTTAACTCATAAATTTATGAAAAACAAGTGTTTCAACATATTTTGAAAATTATTTATCTATAAGTAGGCTTAAACATGCATTTTGTGTGTATTTGGTTTGGATTAAAATCCAAATAAAAAGTTAAAATCAACAATTAATTTTAAATATACATTTTATTTTATTCATACCTTTTCAATCACGCATTTTATTTTATTCATACTCTACTAAAAATTTGATTTTAATATCCAATAAACAAGGGCTTGATCTATAGACTATAATGGCTAGACATTGGGACAACCATATATGTCGAAGATTCTCTTTAACTCTCCAGTTGAATATATTATTTTTCAAAAAATTATTAAAGAAAAACTAAAAAATATAACATAATCTAAAATGTCCAGACTATTAAAAATGAGTTGTAGGAGTGGGCAAAACTAACAAGAATCACTGGAGCCTGGATTGACCTAGAATCGAACTGAACCTGAACTATTCAATTCGAATATACTTAAGTTCTAATTGGATCTGGATAAATGAGAACTAGTCGGTTTCAATCATATTCTTGGTTCTAATACTAAGAACAAAATATCATGTATAACCCAAAATTTTGTACATTTTATTTTAAATAATAACCATTTTATTTTTTCTTCTCAATTTTACCGGAGTACCTAAACTATGATGATGCTATTTATAAACTCAAACCAATCATCATTTTCTAGTTAACATTTTCAACCCCTCAAATTATAAAGAAAATGAAATTGAAATTGGAATATGTTTTTCAAGAACCTCGTTAGAGCTAATAGTTAATTAATTGATATAACTCGTTGCATTTAGTTAAACTTGAAAAATATAATCATTAGCATCGAATATAAATCGTTTTAATGGATAGATTATGGAAATGATTTTGCTTTTGGTACATCAAGATGTACCTAAAGGGTTACACCCCCTCACATGGGGATGTGACTCACTTAAATAAACCTCATATGGGTGTGGGATTCACTTAAATAAAAAAAATATTTAAGTATGTTCCACCCCCATGTGAGGGGGTGTAACCCTTTAAGTACATATTTTGATTCGCTACTAACAAAATCCTTATGGAAAACTTAGATATTTAAACGATTATAGCTTAAGAAACTTTTAGAGTTAAACACTCAATTTGCATCGATTGGTGAAATTGAAAACTTGATTAAAGGAAGCGAATTAGACTGTATTGAAAGAATTGAACCTTTAATTCTTAGAGATGGATCTAATGGCTCTATTTTTCAAAATATCATTGATACATGGTTCGGTTCCTTTTAAAATCGAACTGCGTCCATCCCTAATGAGTTTGTAAATATAGACTCGTTCAAATTTGGGATTAAAAGACATGCCAAGGCTCTTTTAACCCTCAAATTGAACTAATTGTTTACCAGAAAATTATTAAAGAAAAGCTAAAAAGTGAACTTAATTTAGAATGGTTAGACGTGTTGAGAACGAGTTGTGTAAATTTAGACACGGTTCAAAATTGAGATGACCATACATGTCGAGGGCTCTTCTTTAACACTCAGATTGAACGGATTGTTTTTGTTGAAAATTATTAAAGAAAAGCTAAAAAGTGAACTTAATCTAGAATATCTAAACATGTTGAAAATGAGTTGTATAAGCCCCTGTTTACAACCATTAAAATAAAATTCTTTTTTTTCTCGAACTCATTTTCAATTTCACATTCTCACAATATAATATTTGACTCGTCAACCAAAAAAAAAAAAATTTCATATTTTTTAACCACACAATTTTAAAAAAATTACTATTTCAAGACTCGTCTTAATGATTGTCAGAGGCTAAATTTAGATCACTGTTCAAATTGAACTGATATTTTTTAATAAAATTATAAAAGAAAAGCTGAAATGGGAACTTAATCTAGAACGTCCAGACATTTTATAAATTTACAATGACCGGTCAAATTTGGAGCGATCAGACACACCGAGGCTCTTCTTTATCCCTCAATTTGAACATATTTTTTCAAAAATAAAAAATAAAACATAATAATAATAATAATAATAATAATTAAAGGAACGCTAAAACATGAAAATTAAAAAAAAAAAAAAAATACTAGGCCAATGCGCTGCTAGGCCCGGCACAAGTGGGGACATCTGGCACCTCTTAGCTCCGGTTCAAGAATAAATTATTGGGTAATTATATTACCACCACAAGATTTATTAAGTGTACCACAATTTTTAATTTTTTTCTTACATACTTAAGTTGTCTTAAGTAAAATTACATAATTAGGGTTAATGTACTTTTAATTAATCACACCACAAACCTAAACATAATTTCTTCTTCTTTTCTATAATTGTGAGTCTTGTGCCGTGAGACCACAAGAAAGAATTCATCAATTTATTTAATCATTCTTTAGAAAAAAATTCAATTTGTTAGATCTTATAATTGCAAAATGCAATTCTTTACTGAAACAGCATGGAGAACATATACTCCAATTTGTTTAATCATTCTTTATGATTTTTTTTAATTCATTATCTGTGAATACATATCATCTTGACTAAAATTTATGAATGGTACTGACCAAATGAAAAGTCAAGTTGTGCTACAAAGAATTGATTATATTATTGAAATCTTCACTCATCAAAATGAATAAATACACATATATAAAATTGGGTATATAATAATTCGTACTAAAAAAGGTGAGTAGAAATTTAAATTTCATCTTTTAACGTCATACTCTCTAGAAAGACTGGAAATATGCATCTGTCCGTGTGTGGGGTTCTAATTTAGCCCATTTTCTTTTAATAAGTTTTGAAACATTTTAGTGACCTCTTTGAATTTAGAAATAAGTTCATTGACAAAGAGATATAGACCAATTTCTTTGAAATCAAGTTTTCTTCTTCTTCTTTGAAAAAAAATTAAGAAAAATACTGTGGATGAGGAAAAAAACCTTACCCATTTCTCTCGATAACGTGGATGAGAAGAAATGAATGAGGTTTTCTATTTCTTTTCTTGTCCAATCCACGTAGCCATGGATGCATGCAACATAAAAAGTACACAATGGAAAGAAATGTCAGGAAGAAAAGAAAATGATGATGTTTAGTTGTGGTGTATTTATTAACCCAAATTCTTCTTTTTAATTATTTTTATTAAATTAGGTATCTAATGGTAAATTTGTTGTAGTGTATTTATTAAAACAATGTTTTAATCGTGGTCTGAATATAATGTGGTGCATTTAATAAATTTTGTGGTGGTAATAAATTAATTTCAAAATATTGTAAGAAGAATAAAAAATAATTTTAAATCAATGTTGAAAAAAAAAAACCTTAAAATATAGACACGGCCCATTTTTTAAGATGAAAACAAAAATAACTTGATGTAAGTTATCCTTAGTCCTAGACTCCTAGTCTACCCCAAATACCAACAAACTATGTATACGCTCTGTCGTGTGTTCACTTTTACCCTTGCACAAATTCATTAGTATTACTAATGATGACAACTTGGGTAATTCATGAATAATCGACTTTTCTTATTCACCTCACCTTGTGTAGCTCATCTTTTCCCCCCAATTCCACTGTCGACCGATTACCCTAAAACCCCAAAAGCTATTTACTGTAAAAGAAAAGAAAACCCAGAAGTTCTATAACGCAAAGATTGGATTTTTAAGGGTTTAAGCTTGAAGAAATAAGAAATTTTGAAGAACCCCATTACGGGAGAGTTTCCATTCTTTTAATTTGCTATTTATGGTAATTGAGCTTCTTTTACGTGCTTTCCTTTTAGTTTTGGTAGTAATTTCTGCTTCAATTAGATGACTTAAAATTTTGAGGTAAATTTGTCTGTACTTTGTTATATTTTAGTTTATTTACTCAGGTGTATATGTGTTATGGGTAGTCAAGAGTCGTTCCGGCATGTGGGTATGCTGAATGGGAATGCTATTACTCAATATGGAATTGGGTTTGAGCAATTGGGTAGTGAAAACGGGTCGGAGCCAGTGGATGGTGAGGATTTGACTGATTTAATGGTTACGGGAGACAGGTTAGGGCAGGTGAATAACCTTGAGAAGGAAAAGGCAAATTTAGCTGATGAGGTGTTGGAAAACTTGGAGGAGTATTGGGAAGATATGAGTGACTGGTTAATGATTTCACGGATGGTGAGTGACTCAGTTATAAAGGGGATGGTGAATGCCGTGGAACAAGAGGCGGCTGAAAAAATTGCGTCCAAAGATTTGGAAGTGGCAAAACTGAAGGAGCGATTACAGTCCTGCAATGTGGGTGTTGATAAATTTGAGTCTTTAGAACCACATGTATTGCCAAGTAATTTAGAAAATGGGAATTGTGTTAGGCGCTTGATTTTATCAGATGCATATATGGACCGGGATAGAGTCAGGGAGTTTTTTTGCTGTTTAAGAAATGAGGCAAGAGAGCAGTTCAAGAAGGTTAAGAAGGAGATCAATGGTGTGAGAGGGTGTAATAACATTAAAAGGATTGGTTCAGGTTCTCAGTTGGTAGGTTTGGGTGAAATCTTGCACGAGAAGCAATCAGAAAGCTGGCTGCGTGTGGATAGGACACTAGATCATTTTAAGAATACGGTGGACGCCATCTGCACACGGGTGGATGATATGCTTCACTTGTCTGAGAAATCACTTGTCGAATGGAAGCAGGAGAGACGTATCCAAGGAGAAATTGAGGATATGGTGATGCAGAGTGTAATTAGGAGTCTTCAAGAGGAGTTTGAAGAGAAAGTAATGGAACAAAATGCTCAATTTTGTGGCAGTCCCATCATGAATTTGCTAGAAAAGTTTGATGATATTTCTAGCTTACGCATCAAGTTAGATTCAATTCTTGACTCACTCTCTCATCCTGAAACAGAGTTAATTTCCCATGGATCCCATGATATGGATCCTATTCACCCTAAGGGCTTGAGCAACCATGTTAAACCGCTGACAACTTTTTCGGAGGGAAATGGGAAACTGGAGGCATCTAAAACTGACGCCCCTGAGAATTTTGAGCATGCGCAGTTAAAACACTTGTCAAAGGAAGAACTGGTGAATTATTTTAATGGTATCATAACAAAGATGAAGAGAGACCATGAGTCTGCTTTGCTACAAAAGACTGAAGAATGTTTTACTCTAAAGCGGAAGTACCTTAAACAGAAGAGTTCTTTTATGTCCTATAGAAAAGATGAGGAATTTGACTCGTTGAGGAAAAAGATTCCTGAAATTATTTCAAAACTGGATGATGTCCATTTAGAAACAGAGAAATTTTCTGCATTAACCAATAATGCGGAGTGTCTGGTTAACTTGAAGGATAGACTCAACACCCTTCTCCGTGAAAATCGTCAACTGAGAGACGCACTTACTGATAAGAAAAATGAAGTAAAATGTCTGGAAGCGCAGGTTTCTGACGCCTCGAGGAAAATTTTGCAGCATTCTGCAGCTGAGGAAGACAAGCTAAAGCTTCTAGGAAAACTTAATTCAACAACCAAAGATATGCTTATGGAAGCTTTACTCACTGAAGATGTCTATAAATGTGTTTTGAAGGAGCTGGATGGACAGATGAGATGTGACACTGAAGACACCAACATGGAGTATCTTATTATGAGGGAAGTTTATGAAATACTTCTCAGTGGAGCAGCTGTCCCTGCTGAAAATACAAGTGGATATGAAATTGAAGATTCAGATATTGAATCACTGATCATGCAAGGACTATGTGGACTCTTATTTAGGGAAGCCACCAGGGACACTGAGGGAAAAATCAAGGAGTTGTATCGGGAATATTTGATTGAGAATGAAAAGAGAATCTCTCTAGAATCCAGAACTCTTGAAAAGGAAAATGAATTAAGGTTGGTGGTTCAAGAAAAGGAAAGATTAAAGCAAGAGCTACTCAAGCTGGAAAAATCAATAGAAGAGGAAAAGAAGTTTGCAACGGAGTTATTAACAGCATTGGCAAAAGAGAGTGAACGGTTTGAGATAGCTTCTCAAGAGCTAAATAGATTAAGAGAACATGCAACTTGCCAAGAATTGTTGGTTACAGAGAGTAGCAAGGAATTAGAGTTAGTAAAGGGTCAGCTGCAAGAAGCGTTGGAGCGAATTAAAGAAGATGACATGAAAATAATTGTATTGAATCAAAAGCTTGAACAGAGCATGGAGGAGTTGAAGGAAGCTAGTGAGAAACGAAAATTGGCTGTTGATCTTGCCCAAGAAAGATACGAAACTCGAGAGAAGGAACTAATTAAGCAAATGGACCTGGTAACAAAATTGCATGGTGATTTTGGCATCAGAATATTAGAAAGTATCAAGAATAATAACTCAAGGTACAGCTCAAATTATGTTTATTCAATTTCACGTTTATATATTAACAAGCATTAAGTTATTTTTTCTATTTGTGGCTATTTCTCTTTTTACTTCTGGTAAACCTGGAATTTTTTTTGGTGGTTTAGTCTAGTGAAGGTTATTTACGAATGATGTTGCAAATTATGATACATACATTCGAACATCTATTTTCTGCTTCAAAGGCAGCCCATCTGTTGTTTGTGGGCAGGCTAGTCTTAACTAGATGGATTTCTGGTTTATTATATCAATGTACATACTTACATACACTTTCTTTAGATCTCCTAATAGTTCTAGCAACGATCACAGCGGAAGGTGAAGAAGGATTCATGTAGCTGACTTCAAATTTATTAGGAATAAAGCTTAATTTTTTGTTGGTGTTGTTCTGTGTGTATATGTAGACACAAACGTTCTCTACTATACAGGTTAAACATTTCACACAAAGTAGCTGTTACCCGGCATATGTAATATGCTTTGCCATAAGACAAAATTTGACTGTCTTCATTGGTTTGGGGATCCTAACAAGCAGCACAAAAAATTTCAGGTTGGAAGATGCACAATCTGATTTGAAATATCTTACTGAGGTAGCTAATGATCTCAGAAGAACTGGCCAGATGTACAAACAGAGATTCGAGAGGAGATGTGCGGACCTTCAAATGGCTGAGGCTGAGGTAACTAATTGGGACTTAGCATATGCTGTATTTGGATCTTATTTTTAAATTTTCTCAATAATATGAAAGTCCTGAACCTATAAGGATTGAAAAATTGACCAACTAGTTTTAAAAAGTTATTATATTGATGATAGTGAATTTCTTCTTCTTTTGTGCTTGCATGTTGAATCCAGGGTGGGGGTAATGGTGGTATAATTTTGTGTTATATTTGCTAGGCATCTTATACTAGATAGTGCATGTTTGGCTGAGATAGAAAAATTTACTTACCAGTAAATATGTAAGTTTTAGAATAAATAATACTTTTTTAAAGGCAAATTTTCCGATGAGTAAATAACTATTTTACTTGTAATGAGAAAAAGCGACATATCTAAACATGTTCGGAAGCAAAAAGTTACTTAAAAGTAAGCTTGCTTTTGGCCCTTGCTTGAAAGTGGTTATTTGAAAATCACTTTTCCCCTCCTCTCATTTTCAACCACACTTTATAGAAAAAAAAATCATTTTCCAAATATCCTTCTAACTTTTGGCTACATTTTAATGACACATTCTCCAATTAAATAATCACTTTCCCACAAGCACTTAAGCTTGGCCAAATATGCTCTTAACTCATTCCATCTATATTATATTAAATATCATATCAGTTAAGAATCATTTTTTGGACGATTATAGTTTTACTACAATTCAATTTTTTTAACAATACCTTTTCGTTTTTCAATTTGTATTTAATTTACAAACTGTAATAAATACTAAAAAATCCTTGTTCATGCATGTATTCCATTTTATTAATTATCAATTAATTAACATTAACATTCACATTCATTTAATATTAATTAGAATTTCACATTTATGTCCATGTCCCTGTTATTAATTTTCATAATTAACATTCACATTAATTAATTAATATTAATTAGAACTTCATATTCAAGAATGCAGTTCATTATTCACTTCCATACACGTTAATTAGCATACAGTTTCACTTAATTGAAAATTAAATTATTTATTTAGTATAAATGATTTAACATTTATTGTCACGTATATATTCCTTGGTGTTCATTCTAAATTAATTAATGTTCACGTTAATTCATGTATCGTATTTGCATTTCATTACCATTTATGCATTTAGTTGTAATTCTAATACTCACGTTCAAGCATGCATTTCACTATTTACGTGCATATATAATAATTAACATTTATTTTCAAGAGCTTACATTTCTTTCATATTTAGATCAAAAATGTAAATGAAGGGTCAAATATTATTTTCATAGCACTTAAAAAGCATTTCAATTGCACGTTCAACTTTGACTACTGCAAACAAAATAATGGATAGCTAATAACTCTGAATGTCATTGGCTGGAGAGGATTGGAGAGAAATTTTCCTTTTTCTTTTTGGGTGTTAAATGATCCATTTTACCCATTCTTTGCTCCATGACCTACTTATTGATGTAATATAATCATTGTGTTGGAAATAATACTGCATGCAGTTTCCCTGGCTATTTCTTCTTTACATTCAGCTAACTAAGTTTGTATTTAAAGTATTTGATAATTGTGTAGAAGACAAATTTTGAATTAATATATCTGAGTTTATAATCCCTCTCCTAATAACTGCACACACTCCTGTGATTCAGGTTGATCTTTTGGGGGATGAGGTGGATGCTCTTTTGAGTTTACTCAACAAGATATACATTGCACTCGATCATTACTCGCCAGTTTTACAGCATTATCCTGGGGTAAGATAAATCTGAGTAATACAGGAAAATGCAATTTTGTTCATATGATATTTTTTGTTAATATATATTTGCTTGCTTATCGTTTTATGATAATTGTGGAATTTTTTTATTATTACGTTATCTCATTATGCTACATTCTTACAAGTACAAATGCCTAGAAGCTATTTTTGGGAGGTACCTATTCATATGCTATGTAAAATAAGTCAAATGATCGAGACCTGTATTATTTCAAGTTTTGTAGCGTTTTTCGAGTTACATCTACTTACTACAAAATTTAGCTCTCGTTTGAGCTCCATTATTTGGAAAAAAATGATTTTGGAATACTGTTTTTGAAGAATGTGTAATTAAAAAGTAAGAACTTTTGGATTTTTGTGTAATATTATTTTATTGAGAGAATGTGTGATTGACAAGAGGAGATCGAAAAATGAATTAAAATTTAATAGGTGCTAAACACGAGCTTAGATGTCGACTCAATTTGAGCCTATTACGACTATGTTTCAAGTGCCCTCCCCACTTAAGCCCGCAGGTGGTAGCTGAGCTGGTGGGTTTCAGCTAACTTATCATGGTCTGTTTGCTATGTAGTACCAAATAGGAGTGGACGTACAATGGACTAAATTTTAACTTATTATTCTTCTTTAATACTGTCCAATCCTGGCCTGCAGGCTATTTTCCTGCATTAGCATGTTATGTGTGGCCCACATTTTTCTCTGCATGAAAGCTGAAAAGTATCTAATTAAATAGCGGTTTATTTACTTTGTTGCAGATTATTGAGATCCTTAAGCTCGTTCGAAGAGAATTAACCGGAGAAGCCACTAAGACGAATTGATGAGCTCTTTGGTAATGTAGTTTTCTATGATGGTAAATTTTTCGCTGCATTGTCAATTTTTTCTCCGTATTCTTTGTACACGCAGCCAATTATAAGTGGGTGCAAATTACTTGCCTTGATGAAGATTTATTTGTGTGAAAGATTTCTTTCCAGGACCAAACGAGGCTAAGTTTTATTTCTTAACCTATAATTTTGCTATAAGCTGTTTCTTGATCTTCAATGTTTAAACTAGGATGGATGCAAAGCCTTGACCTACTGCTTGTGCCCATGTGAAGATAAATTGATTTGGGTGAAAGCATAATCGCTGTGTCCATGCAACTGAGTACATCAACTTGTGGCGGTTGGAACCAGATGACAGGCCCTTCGATATTGATAATGTGCTGAGGGGAGTCGAGCATCTGCTGAAAATGTTGGAGTATTTTTTACTTGTACATTCCCAGATCCAACAAAGGAAAAGTATGATCATTGTATTAGGTTTTTTATGTTCCCTTAAATTTTTTAGTTGCTTTTTTTTTTTTTTAAATATATATTATTGTCTTTCATTGTATACATGTAGAGTAAATCTGTTTCCTTTCTGTGTGACAGAAACAAGTACTTGGCTTCTGCAGTAATATTTGTTCCTTTTCTGTCTTGGTGAACATGATAGTTAATCTCTATTGTTAGCTAGGTATATGAATTGCATGTTCGGTATCAATTTTCTTATTTTTAATTTTTTTCCCCCAAAATGTTGTATTCGATATCAAAGAAAAAAGTAGTAATAATGTTGTTGCGAGTCTGGTAGTGTTTATAGAACATGCCCTAAAAGCGCTCGTATGTTAGATTAGACAAAATTAATAAAATGGTCATTTGTCAAGATTTTTCAAATGTCAAAAGTTGTTCATGAAATTAATAAATTATTTTTGAATATGTTTAGATAATTTTTTAAATGTGTTTTGTCAGGCTAGAATAATTTTTAGAGGGGCTTGACTAAAAAGACTTAAATCAAGAAGTTCTTGTACAAAAATTATAGCAAATACACAAGTAATTATTAAATGGATCAAAAAAATGCACATTACGACAATAACCCGCATATGATACGATTTAATTCAATTCAACATATTTAGGGTGTGTTTGAGCCACATTATTTTAGAAGAATGTATTATGAAATAGTATATTGATGGAGAATGTGTGGTTGAAAAAGAAAGAAAAGTTATTGATGTGATGGAAAATATTATTTTATTGAAAAATGTGTGGTTGAAAATAAGTAAAAGAATTAAAATGAGAATTTTAATGTGTACCAAACAAGTGCTTCATTTAGCTCTTGTTCGGTTTAGATAAAAATTACATTTCTAATAAATTTTGATAAAAGTTGATGAAATGTGTAGTTAAAAAATTGTAGATCTTATGAGAGATGTGATTAAAATTAATAGTTAATTTTGACTTAAATTTTAATTAAATTTTTTTATTTTTAGCTGAACCAAAAAGAAACTTTATCTCTAATATAATTGTTATTATATTGTTTCTCAAAATTATTAATTATAACAATAAAAAATGAAAGGATCCATCAAACTAGATCTGGGCCTTGAGACGTTGGTCACTGAGCCCAATTCTAAAGGGGACGAGGTCTATTCTATCCTAGTGTCATTAATGGGTGTACGTATAAAACCCTAAAAAACAGTTTTTAACCTCTTTGCTGAACACTCTCACTGCAATTCTCTCTTTAATTTGATTTCAGAGCAAGAATAACATCGGAAAAGAAAAGAAAAGAAAAGAAAGAGATAATAGTAAATGCCTCCGAAAGCAGCTAAATCAAAGGAAACCCCAGCCGAACGGCCGATTCTTGGTCGGTTTTCCTCTCACCTTAAAATTGGAATTGTAAGTTTGTAATTTTTATTTTCATATGTGACGTGTGATCTCCTTGTATAGATGTTATGTTTATCTAGTAGTACATAATCTCATTTTTGGGCGCTGCGTGAAATGTTGTGAATTCTATTTTTAACTGTTTGTTTTGGTTTCTGATAAATTTGGATTAATATTTAATTATGTTTAACATTTATGTTTTCAACGGATTTTTAGATTGCCATCAATTTTGTATTCTGGACTGTAAAATGATTTCTTTGATTTCATTGCAAGTATATATATAAATAAAAGAAATGATTTTTCTTGATTTCGTGTTTGTATATTTGCTCAGAGAAAATTCTCTTTAAATAATTGTTTTAATTTTTATTGGTTTTCAGGTTGGGTTGCCAAATGTGGGCAAATCAACTCTTTTCAACACCCTTACCAAATTATCCATTCCCGCTGAAAATTTCCCCTTTTGTACTATTGAGCCCAATGAGGCTCGAGTCAATATTCCTGATGAGCGATTTGATTGGCTTTGTCAACTTTTCAAGCCAAAGAGTGAGGTTAGTGACTTGAATTGAAGATTCCATACACATTGAAAGAATTGAGCTTTGTGTTCTCTCTTCACAGAATAGATAATGTGCGTAGAGTCTGCTTAATGTCTGGCTTCATGTTGGAAAGTCTTAGTGATAGCTTGTCTTCCACCATGATTTTTCTTCTAAGTAGTTGGCATAAGATTCCAGTCTTTGGGTTGATAAATTACTTGCTACCTAAATGTTGGATAGGTGTCAGCTTTCTTAGAAATTCATGATATAGCTGGACTTGTTCGCGGTGCTCATGAAGGACAAGGATTGGGGAACAACTTCTTATCTCACATCCGTGCTGTTGATGGCATTTTTCATGTTTTACGTAAGCCATTTGTATCTGCATTTTTCTTTTCATTAAGAGACATTCTTGGGTCAGGATTTGGCTCGGTGACTTTTATATAATTTCATAAAAATGTACCTAATATTATTATTATTTGTAGAATAGCAATTGTTACCTGTTTTATATTTCTTTCATCTATCCCAAAATGATATGCTATAATGCTACATTATATCATGTTTGCTTTTCTTTCTACCTCGTCATGTATAGGTTAATGTAATCCATTCTTTGCTAGATGCCTTATCTTATATGTGAACAGTTTTATCCATTATTTTGTGTGTTTCTCTTTTCACGACGTTTAACAAACTCCTCTACTTTAATGTTCTAAAAGTTCTCATTTACACTAGTAATTACACGAGGAAGTGTTACGACCATGATTTTTTATTAATAATCTTTGTCATGTCTGGTGTCACTGGAATTCATTCTCTTACATTCTCATGTTGTGTAGGTGCATTTGAAGATCCTGATATCATCCATGTTGATGACTCTGTGGATCCCGTGAGAGATTTAGAGGTTATATCTGCTGAATTGCGACTCAAGGTAAGTTTGAGATAAAATTGGGCATCAAGATTTGAATATTTTTTTGCACATTTTGTTAATAGGCATCCGTATTGTCCCTTGGGTCTTTCTGTGTTTCTTGTTCTCTTCAATAGTTATCAATTCACGCAACTCCTCAGTTTTGATGTTTCTGAATATTTTTATGTTCCACGTGACATAAGGATCTTGAATTCATGGCAAGGAAGATTGAGGATCTTGAGAAGAGCATGAAGAGAAGCAATGACAAGCAATTGAAAATAGAGCACGAGTTGTGTCTAAAGGTTTGCATTTTATCAATTATCTCAATATTAGTTTTCTTATTCAGTCAGTCTATCATTGGAACTATCTGTTATAGAATCCGTTCTAATACATCTATATGTCTATGCATAAATTACTTCGTATCCATGAATCTAGATTTACGATGTCAGGAGCTCTGACAGTGTCATCATCTCATTTTGATGCTAATATATTTTGCTTTTATGTGTTATTTCCATTACTGTCCGTTATATCTAGTTGACTAGCTTGGTTGGTGGAGTAACCTAAGAAATCTGGCATGTGGTTATACCACCCACATAGTATCACCAACTGGATACTTAGTTGATATTCCTCATGTTATTTGCTTGAACAAACCATTTTCACTATTTATATGGTTTTAAGGGGGCTCGCACTTCCCTATTTTAATATCCTTTTCTGTGCAAGAAGATTTTGCTCATTGTTGATTGTTCACAACATGCACACACAAGGGTGTGCTTATGCATCAACTACTGAACTTATCACTTCTACACTTTGTGTAAAGCTGGTTTAGTTATATAGCATATGGCCGTTCAGAGAATATCAATGCGATAAATGCCAGTACTTGTCAGAATATTACAAGGTAGGTTATATGAGCTTTGTAATCTTAGATGTTGACCTAACTGCAAGGCATGGTTAGTTCCCACATTATGTTTGGAAGTTTTTTCTTGATTAGAGACAAGTTGTAACAACATTGACATGCAAATTATGTGATGCCTTTGGATCAGGAAAAATCAGTAACTGGTTTGTCCCTTGATAAGTCTCAGGAGTTAGACTGCTTATGAATGTCTATTTTATATTTAAAGAAAATGATAATATGATACCGACTACAAAATAATTACGAGTTAAATTTTTTGGGACCCGTTGAAGAGAGTGCTTTTCTTATAGAAATATGGTGCTAAGTGCTAACTTGTGGTTCCACGGATGAAATGTTTGATACTGCAATTACCTTACTATCTTGAGCATTATTAACTAATTTCCCAGATGGTTTTGGTCTTAATTGTTTTTCTTAGTATCTTTTTTAATACGACAGGGATGTGTGAAATTACGCAATAGATGGCTTTGAGCATAACTAACTAACTTTGCCTGATAGTTTTGGTGTAATTATTTTCCTGACTCTGCCAGACTGCCTGTCCTTAAGCTCTTCCTAATGTGACAGAGATGTGTGGAATTAATGCAATTGATGACCTTGATATATCCTCACTTAGATGTTACTGAATTGTTTGGTCAATAACATACTTTATAGTTTATGCTATATGGTACTTTCTGGTTACAGGCTTGGATGGCCTTTATATATTCTCGGTTAGATGTTACAATAAGAATATTTTTATCATGCTCTATAGTTTATTCGATACTGTACTTGCTGCCACGTGGAGGTCAAAGAAATGGGTAATTCGGTTTGGAAACAGATATAATGTAACCTATGCTTCTTCATTTACCTTGTAGGATAAATTCATTTTGAAACATCATAAAATTGCATGGTCCTTAAGTTAAAGTTTTGGGTGCTTTGTTTGATATGGGAACTCAAGCATTGTGAAGGGGGTCAGAGAAATAGATACATAGATCAGTTATGGGAGGGAGTTCATCGCTGTCACGTTTGTCATTTGGCCTTCTTTTACCAGTGTCGTTCGGAATATTAAGGTTCATCCTCTGTTTTGTCATTTACTATTCCTTGTTCCACATAAACGTCTGCTTCATACTGGTTGGATATTATAAAACATACACTTTTGCATGTTTTTGAATCAATTATGCTGTAATGGTATAGAAATATTTAGCTGGTCATATCTGAAAATGCACAGTACAGTATATGATATAAGTCTTTGATATTGAATGTCGGTCATTATTGGATTGACAAGGTCAAATCAGTGCTCGAGGAGGGAAAGGATGTCCGTCTGGTGGAGTGGAAAGCGGCTGATATTGAGATCCTGAATACTTTTCAGTTGCTCACTGCTAAACCTGTGGTCTACTTGGTGAGTGGCTGTAATTACTTGGCGAAATATGACTGTTTGATAATTCCTTTCAAGATCCTTCTTTATTAGAACTGAACTTTTTGGTAAATGCATTCCGAGTAGAAACCCTAAATTATAAAAAAATAATATAAAGTACAATCCAGAATTAGCTGCCTGGTCCTGATGAAAATTCTAATTAGTAGACTGCATGTTATGATCTTAAGTTTTGCTTCACATATATTTCTAAGTTCGAAATAGCTATAAGAAATTTGATGCCTTTTCGTCTTGTTGGAAGTATATACATTATTGTGTTTTTTACTGGATTTCGGTGTGGTTATGGGCAGGTTAACATGAACGAGAAAGATTATCAAAGAAAAAAGAACAAATTTCTTCCAAAGATACATGCTTGGTACGTGCCATCTTACTCTTATATTTATTGTAGTCTGGTGTTTGTTTCTTACAAGCTAACACTGCTGGTATATGGATGACTAGAAAATTGTTGCTTAATATATGAACATAATATCTCATTATGTATGGTTTTTAGAGAAATTATTTTTGAAATTGCGGAATAGGTTTACTTTGGTATGTTTCTCCTATTCATCCAAGAACTCAATATCTATTTGCAAATTGTCATTAATAATATCCCACCCCCAACCCCTCAATTTTCTACTTCCCGTTGAGCACAAGATTTCAAAGAATGCACTGTGATATTTAGCATCTGTTTGGTGGGGATTAAAATCAGATGTTTTAGTGGATTTTGATAAAAATATGTGGTTGAAAAGTTGTGCGTCCCATGAAATGTGTGATTAAAATTAATCGTTGACTTTGACTTAAATTAAAATTTGGATTTTAATTTCCACCAAACAGGGGCTTAATTTCACCTTTTATAGAAAACAACGGAAGCTCTTAACCCGGAAAAATATTTCTTTCCTCTTGCAAGCTTATCCTCCTACCTCCATTGGAAGTTTTTAACACCCAAGCCATTTCCTTCAAAATTTTCTAGGGTGCAGGAGCATGGTGGTGAAACTATAATCCCTTTCAGCTGTGCTTTAGAGAGAAATCTTGCTGACATGCCCCCAGATGAAGCTGCCAAATATTGCGAGGAGAACAAAGTACAAAGGTGGATTCAGAGTGTGTTAATAAAGAAGTTGTATAATTCGAAGTAACTCAACTGACATGGGTTTGTTTTGCTACAGTGCCCTTCCGAAGATCATAAAGACTGGATTCTCAGCCATTAACCTCATATACTTCTTCACGGCAGGACCAGATGAGGTAATTTCAAATACATGAATGTTTTGTCTTGCCATTTCTGTTGTTTACTTGTACACATTTTAGTAAGTTTACTGAAACCAATTTTAACTCTAATACTACTTTTGGTTACCTATCCTTGTGTCACTTGGCAAAGAGTTGAAGGCTTTGCTCATCCTTGCTTTGTTCTATTTCCTTTTCTTTAGATGTAATTCATGATCTTCGCTAAGTATCATGTTGTTACATATATCATAAGTGATGTGCTCTTTTTTGTTTCTGGTGTTTCAAGAAGCACTACTTTTTCTTTATGTTAATCAGCTACCTGGACCTTATTTCTAGCTTTTTATTTCATGGTTTCCTTCCCATTTTATAACACCTTTGAATGCACAATTGACATTTACTAGCACTTTTTTACGCTGCGTGACAACGAATATGGCTTCACACAGGTGAAGTGCTGGCAAATTCGTCGACAGACAAAAGCTCCTCAAGCTGCAGGGACAATTCATACTGATTTTGAAAGAGGGTTCATTTGTGCCGAGGTTTTCTTGAAAACTTCACTTTTTATTAAGCATCGCTATCATGACTTGATATTTCTGTTTTGGTTCTATCCTTTTCTTTTCAATTCAGCATTAGCTCAGTGCAAGTGCTCTGCCCTGTTTCTTATGTATGTGCTGCAAACAGTTCGTCTACTCCATCTCCACGTGCCAGCCATTTCATTCGCATAGGAGTAGATATTACTTTTGATCTTCTCTTAGTTATACCTCTACAATTATAATTTATCTTTTTAAAACTCTATTTAAGAGTAGCCTTCCTTTTATGATACCGATACACTCCTCGTGTAGTTTTTAGATACGTTTTCGTTTTTAGATGTCATCTCTCAGGTTTTTATTTCTGGCATTACAATTAATGTTGGAATCAACATTGAAAAAAAAATTATTAATGCTATGTGGTCCCCTAGTGTTCCTGCGTAGTGTTGGTTGTCTAAGACTTTAAGCCCTTGTTTGGTGAGGACTAAATCTCAGACTTTTAGTAGATTTCGATAAAAGATGTTGAAATGTGTGGTTGAAAAGTTGTGGGTCTCATAAAAATATGTGGTTAAAAT
This sequence comes from Fraxinus cuspidata, assembly GCA_903798385.1. Lineage (NCBI taxonomy): Eukaryota > Viridiplantae > Streptophyta > Magnoliopsida > Lamiales > Oleaceae > Fraxinus > Fraxinus cuspidata. The sequence continues at coordinate 32,230 of CAIGRP010081745.1, read as the reverse complement.
TAGTTATTGATTTGATTTAGATTAAAATCCAGATTTTAATCTCTACCAAACAGGGCTAAATATTGTCTCATTGGTTGGGAAGGTCATTGTATTTGTCCGGATAGTTCTTTTGCAAGTTAAAGATAAGTAGATAACAAATATAATTGTTATGCCAAGACATAATATACTATCATTGTTGCTGATATTTCAAATGTTGAATTGGGAGTGCATAGGTAAAAAAATTCAACCTATACTATCATTGTTGCTGATATTTAAAAGGTTGAATTGTGTCCTTTTATGCATTATAGGTCATGAAATTTGACGAATTAAAGGAACTCGGCAGTGAGGCAGCCGTAAAGGTATTCTTCAATTTTTCTATTGGCAAAATATTCATACATGGTCAATTAAATGACATTGTTATAATGCTCATCGCCCTATTTGAATCTGTAATAACCAATTTCATACATGGTCAATTAAATGACATTGTTATAATGCTCATCGCCCTATTTGAATCTGTAATAACCAATTTTGGTTCAGTTATATACTGATAAATTTTTCTTCACGTTGTGTACTTGCTTCTGGTATCTCTTCCCTAAAATCTAGATAAAGAGATTATATTTATTCAAGATGATTTCTTTACACGGAAGAAAGCCCCTGTCAATACTTGAGTCTGCTTTTCAAGGAGGACGTGTTAATTGTCCAATTCTGGTTATTAGTTAAAAAGACTAGATTGTAGCTATTTCCACGGCTTTTGATCTTTTTTTCCACTCTGATGGTCTCTATTTATAATTTTGTTTCATTTATAGTTTGGAGAACATGTTAACTTGTTTGCTTAATCAAATAGGCTGCTGGGAAGTACAAACAGGAGGGAAAGACGTATGTTGTCCAGGACGGAGACATAATATTCTTCAAATTTAATGTCTCTGGGGGCGGGAAGAAGTGAGTTATGCAACTCGGCCAATCTAGACACATTTATTCTCATTGTAAGATTGGATGTGACTCGATCATTGCAATACGCGATTTCTTGAAATTATCTATATTATGAGGGTTGTACGGACTCTTTGCATTTTTAGAATATCTACCTTCATGATATAATAATATATGCTTTACACTAATGTTGCCTTGATTCAAATTTGTTGGGTAAATTCTTTATTGCAAAGAACTCGAGTTACCTACATAGGCTACACTATCTTTCCTTCGTACTTTTTCTATTCTTTAATGCAAAGAACTCGAGTGAATACCTATGCCCTTCTACATCTTTCCTTTGTACTTATTCTTTGATGATATGATTGGTAGGATGGGTTAGACGGGCGAATCCACTAGAAAATATTTTGTTACGCCCATATTTGTAAATTTTGAGAAAATCAGTTTCCTCAATGAAGGAAATCTTTATTTAAGACCTGCCTTTGCTTTGAGTGGGTGCTGTAGGGTATGGATTTAAACATATGAAATGCCAAAGCTGCCTTTACGGTTGATTCACCGATAGTCCATTATGAAGCATATGGAAAACAGGGATATTAAGATCAAGAGAATACAAGAGAAGGGAGCAAATGGTGGGACCCTTTTGGGTTCATGTACACCATGATTGCACTCAATCAGAAGGACCTAAAAACTCCAATCTCAATCTTTACAGTAACAAAAGGGTGGTGTAGGACCATTTTGTCTTATGCCAACCATTGGATTGTGATCATCATCAAGCAAATGCATCAAGGACCATAATTTCCAAACCCTTCTCATTACACCCTCACCTACTCCGCCTCTACTGAATTGCTATTTCATACACAAAACCAGGAATTTTTTTTTGTACTATTGGACCACAATTATTGTCTCAGTTTAGTCTTTAACCTTTAAAAAGTAGTAATAAGGTAATTGCATTTTCTATTTATTTTTTAAAATGCATGTATGAAATATTTATATTTATAATGAGAATAAGGAAAATACAGAACTAGGTTAAGTCATTGTTTGGTATCGTTAAAAAAATTGATTAAATTTAAATTTAAATAATTAATTTTAATCACACATTTCATATGATCCAATACTTTCAACTATACTTTTCATTAAAATCTGATTTTTAGTCTCTCCCAAATAGGGTTAAATTAAAAAATCTTAACCAAACAAATGGGAACGTGGGATAAAAGATAAAATGGCATGGTGCATACTTTGATACTTCCTTATGCTCCTTGTAGTCATGTTCTAGCTTATTGCTAGATAATTAATTCTGAATATCAAAAATGTGTAAATGTTTATTAATATCAAAATATCTCATTTCAAACTTTTTGATACCAATTCAAATTGGGTTCATAAAGTTGAATATATAGAGATCAGGAGAAAATTTAACAGAGATTCAGATGATTTTTTGGACCAAATTTGCTACCATAGTTAAATGTTAAGAACTAACTTGCTTTTCAATAAGAATTAAGGACCAACATAGTACTAGAGTAATAGGTTGGGGAACAGTTATGCTATTTCTCTACAAAAACCCTAGTCAAAGGGCAGTAGTGGGCCCAGTGTTTATACCTTCCCCCGTGCTGCTACGCGTCAATTTTTTACCATTAACATTCATCAGTTCTCACAGAGGATCTTAGGAAATCTTAAACTAGATTTAATGAATCCATTTGACGTCCATTAGGACAAGATTCTCCTGCTTTTTCGTGTGGAAAGCTAGTCATTTACTTAGGTGGGACGAATAGTTTGTCAGCCCGACTTGTTCCACACACAAATTAAACTGGATTTTTTTTGGTATCATCGATTTTCCGAAAGCTTTGGAATAGAATTTTTTTCAAAAATAAAAATGTGGGAGTTGAGCTGGATAATCACAAAGCGAGCATGGACTAGCTTGCCAATGGGACAAATCGAGCTACTCGACCTGTTTATCCTCCATAAATTAACTGACGTATCGCCTAGAAAAATACTGTATTTCCCGCTACTCCCACTGTCTTCTGCAATTGCATTTTTTCGAAAATAATCACTTTTAAGAAACAATTAATATCAATATAATTAACAAAAGTTCTGTTAATTTCGAAGTCAATCTAAAATGCCAAAGAATGGAACAAAACATAAGTGTATCCCACATGTCTTTTTGGTGAGAGAAAGTGATGGTCATAAAGAGAATAGAGACAGTTTACAGAACAGAAAATCAATTTATAGAATAGACAAAAGGTATCATCTTTTTTGGGTTTTTAGCCTCTTTCATATATTGAGGGAATACTGAAGTAGTAGGGGTTTTCTGCTTTAATTGCCGGAATTTTATGATATTCTGGCAGCTAATTATTTGTTATTGAAGTTTCAAAAGGTCTAATCCCTTCTGGGCCATACATTTTCTTCATCAATAGTCCATTTTCTATGCACATATTTTGTGTATTGAAGTATCTACACAGTATTTAAAGATTCATCTTTTGCAAGAGGCTACATCGATTAATTATCCGAAAATTTTCTTTTCAAAATGTAAGAAATTGCTGACCTTTCCCATGGTAAGATCTCAAAAAATGACCCACTTTAAGCTGTTTAAGTTAGTGATTGCTTTGGCTTGAACAGATGTAAACCTCGTTCTTGTGTGGGTTAGGATATACATCGTAATGCTTTTGGAACGACCTTTTATTGCATGGAGTTCTGGTTTATCTATGTTTTTCTCTAGTGTTGTTCTGCTGTTTAAGGGTTCTTCACTTCTTTGGCATTAAGGAAACAGTTCTTTGCGCTGTTTGCTTTGTATGAGGTTTGATATCCTTTTGGTTATCTTTTCTGTTTGGGTTTTTGGATAATAACCAAGTTAGGTTGCATCATTTTGCCAATTTATGCTGTGTAATTTGGTATGTTATCTTACTGCTACGATTTCTATATGAGAAGGATAAATATACTCTTGGTTCTTGACTTTTTGAGTTTATATCTTCAGTAGATGAAGCCATTGCTCGGGGTTAATATGAGGATATTTAGGCTTTTTATGGTCGCACTTTGTTTTCTCACGGCCCTCGGGCAGCTCCCTTCCCAGGACATTTTGGCGTTGCTTGAGTTCAAGAAAGGAATCAAGCATGACCCATCAGGTTTTGTTGTCGATTCATGGAACGATGAATCCATTGACTTCAATGGTTGTCCTGCATCTTGGAATGGGATTATGTGTAGTGGTGGTAATGTAGGAGCTGTTGTTCTTGACAACTTGGGTTTATCCGCGGATGTGGACTTGAGTGTGTTCTCTAATCTTACAATGTTAGTGAAACTCTCAATTTCAAACAACTCCATAACTGGGACATTGTCCAACAAGATTGGTGATTTCAAAAGTCTCGAGTATCTGGACATTTCTGACAATATGTTCTTCTCATCCTTGCCATCTGAAATTGGAAACTTGAGGAGCTTGAAAAATCTTTCATTGGCTGGGAACAACTTCACTGGCTCGATCCCAGACTCAGTTTCAGGGCTTGCCTCAATTCACTCTTTGGACTTGAGTTGTAATTCACTTTCTGGGCCACTGCCATCATCTTTGACGAGATTGACAGGTCTGGTATATCTTAATCTATCTATTAATGGATTTACGAAAAGAATCCCAAAAGGGTTTGAGATGATGACACAGCTTGAGGTTCTTGACTTGCATGGCAATATGCTTGATGGTAACTTGGATCCAGAATTCTTGCGGCTCACTACTGCAATTCACGTTGATCTCAGTGGAAATTTGCTTGTGAGTTCTGCTAAAGAACAACAGAACTTTCTACTCTCTATTTCTCCCACTGTCGATCATTTAAATCTTAGTCACAATCAGCTAACGGGATCACTTGTTAGTGGCGGTGAAGTAGGGGCTTTTGGGAATTTGAAGGTTCTGGATTTGAGCTACAATCAGCTGTCTGGGGAATTACCTGGATTCAGTTTTGTTTATGATCTTCAGGTCCTCAAACTCAGCAACAACAAATTTTCAGGGTTCATTCCTAACAATCTTTTGAAGGGAGACTCATTGGTTTTAACTGAGTTGGATTTGAGCGGCAACAATCTTACAGGTAAATTAATCATGAAACCTGGCTCTTCATTCCTTTTTCTTTAAAAATCCAACAGTTAGTTTAATAGTTTCTTTAACTCCATTAAATAATAAATTATGTAATGTCATAATTTTTATTCTTTTTCATGGTTGTGAAGCTTTTGCATTATGTCATATGGGAAAATTATGTCATGTTCTGGTATGATATATACTAGTTGTCTTTTCATGCTATCTGTTTTACTTTGCAGGGCCTATAAGTATGATAACATCAACAACATTGCGATCTCTTAATCTCTCCTCAAATACACTTTTTGGTGAACTTCCAATATTGACAGGAAGTTGTATTGTGATTGATCTTTCAAAAAATCAATTTGAGGGAAATTTAACCAGAATGCTGAAATGGGGTAACATCGAAATTCTTGATCTAAGCCAAAACCACTTATCAGGCTCCATTCCGGAGGTAACTGCTCAATTTATGCGTTTGAACTATTTCAATCTATCTCGTAATTCCCTGAATGGTTCCCTTCCGAAAGTTATCACTCTGTTTCCGAAACTCACGGTCCTTGATGTCAGTTTCAATCAATTGGAGGGACCACTTCTAACTTCCCTTTTAACATCATCCACGCTCCAAGAGCTTCATCTTCAGAATAATAAACTTGCTGGAAATATTAATTTCTCACCTCGAATGGATGAATCAAAATTTTGTGTCCTTGATCTGTCTCATAATCAGTTCAGTGGCTATTTTCCTGATGGGTTTGGTTCGTTAACTGGACTTCAAGTGCTCAACATCGGAGGAAATAATTTTTCAGGCTCTCTGCCTACTTCGTTGGGTGAGAACAGCACCCTAACTTCACTGGACATTTCCCAGAATCATTTTACCGGCCCCCTGCCGAAGACCTTGCCTAACAGTCTCCAAAGCTTCAATGCATCATATAATGATCTCTCTGGGATAGTTCCAGAAAATTTGAGAAAGTTTCCACTATCTTCGTTTTACCCTGGCAATTCTGAACTGCAGTTTCCAAATCCTCCTTGGGGCTCAAACCGCGGTCCATCTGGAAATCGCCATGGGAAACATATGAAAACTATTATCATTGTCGCAATAATAATTGCCTGTGTGATTGCTGTAGTCATTCTAATCCTGCTTGCTATTTTCATTCACTACAAGCGCACATCTAAAAGGCCTTCACAACATGTTATAAACAAAGATGTCCACTGTCAAACATCAACCAAACGTTCTAGCTTTGCTGGAAGAGAAAGTGGAGGCAGTTTGGTTGTTTCAGCTGAGGATCTTGTAACTGGGCGAAAGCGGTCATCATCAGAGATTATTAGTCCTGATGAGAAAATGGCTGCAATTACGGGTTTCTCACCATCGAAGACCAGCCATTTCTCTTGGTCACCGGAGTCGGGAGATTCATATGCTGCAGATAGCCTTTCAAGACTGGATATTAGATCTCCAGATCGACTGGCTGGCGAGTTGTACTTTCTTGATGATACTATCTCATTTACAGCTGAGGAATTATCGAGAGCGCCAGCTGAAGTTCTGGGAAGGAGCAGCCATGGGACATCTTACCGTGCAACACTAGACAATGGGTTGTTCTTGACTGTGAAGTGGTTGAGGGAAGGAGTTGCAAAACCAAGAAAGGAATTTGCTAAAGAGGCGAAGAAATTTGCAAATATAAGACATCCAAACGTGGTTGGATTGAGAGGGTACTACTGGGGACCTACACAGCACGAGCAGCTCATTCTTTCAGAGTACATATCTCCTGGAAGTCTTGCGAGTTTCTTATATGGTAATCACTGCACTCTTCTGCCCTGCCAAGTATTTTGCAGCTAAAAGATTTTACATCATAAAAGATATTGCTTTGACTTCCATTGATCTGTGTCTGTTTCTTCTTCTCTTCTTCTTCTTCTTCATCATAAAAGATTTTACATCATAAAAGATATCACTGAAAATGCTTATACTTTGACAACCACCATTGGATGTCATGGCTTTTAGCATTAAGAATCAGTGTCAGCTTACTCTTCCAATGCTTTTGATTATTTCCTAGTTTGCCATGGTATACAGGAATCTTATTTGTCAAGTTTGATTTTGCTCTTCTGGTTGCTTTTGATGAATATTGCATATCTGTGAACTGATTTATATTGGCAAAAGAGAACTAATTCTTGTCTTTGCACATGCTGGTGCTACCTTTTTAAATAATGTATTCTGGTTACTTTATATATGCTCTTCTAACAACTAATATTTGTAGATCGGCCTGGAAGAAAGGGTCCACCCCTTTCCTGGCCCCGAAGGCTTAAAATAGCAGTTGATATTGCACGTGGCTTGAACTATCTCCATTTTGACCCTGTGGTTCCTCACGGAAACCTTAAAGCAAGCAATGTACTACTAGATGGCCCTGATCTTAATGCACGCGTTTCTGATTACTGCCTTCATCGCCTCATGACCCAATCGGGCACCGTTGAACAGATTCTTGATGCTGGGGTGTTAGGTTATCGTGCACCAGAGTTAGCTGCATCAAAGAAGCCACTCCCCTCCTTCAAATCGGACGTTTATGCTTTTGGAGTTATTATGTTAGAACTTCTTACTGGAAAGTGCGCAGGTGATGTGGTTTCTGGTGAAGATGGTGGAGTCGATTTGACGAATTGGGTTCGGTTAAGAATGGCAGAAGGTCATGGATCAGATTGTTTTGATGCTGCATTGACACCTGAGATGGGGTTACCGGCATCCGAAAAGGGAATGAAGGAGGCCCTCGGAATATCTTTACGTTGTATCCGTTCCGTGTCCGAGAGGCCAGGTATCAAGACTATATACGAGGATCTATCGTCGATTTAGTTTGTGTCGATTTTGCTTTAGGGAACAAAGATTCTGGTGGGAATCAATTAGCTCATTGACTTCCCTTTTATTAGTTGAATTAGAGACGCAGAGCGACTCACTAGTTTTTTCTTTTTATTTCGACTGTTTCTGTAAAGTGGTGGATATCTTCATGCATACAAGCTTTTCTTCTTGTTAATGAGTTTTGATCACTAAGTCGAAAATGTCTGCTAGGTTTGTTAAGGGTTAGCCCAGAGAAAGGTTCAAAAGAAATATTTTGATCAGGTTGATCAAATTCAAGTCTACCTTCATTGTAGATTGTTTCTGAATTAATATTCAAGTAAAAATAAAAATTCCAACGCTATCATGTAGACAACACAAACATTCATCATTAACATGAATGAACAATATACAGTTAAAAGCCCATCTCAAATGCAATGAACCACAAATCATACCATACATATTAACTATGAATCTAACTGATCCATTGATGAGAAGTACGCCAATCACCCACTGAAAATATATTAATAGACCAAGAGATTTGGCTATCTGATGGAAATTATAAAAGACACCTTAAGCAGCAAGCTCCTCCTCCTCCTCTTCTTCCTCATATTCCTCATCGTCAGCAGTAGCATCCTGGTATTGCTGGTACTCAGCCACAAGATCGTTCATGTTACTCTCTGCCTCGGTGAATTCCATTTCGTCCATTCCCTCACCAGTGTACCAATGCAAGAAAGCTTTACGCCTGAACATAGCAGTGAATTGCTCACTAACACGCCTAAACATCTCCTGAATTGAGGTTGAGTTGCCAATGAACGTAGATGCCATTTTCAGACCCTTCGGTGGGATATCACACACACTAGACTTAACATTATTCGGAATCCACTCGACGAAGTAGGATGAATTCTTGTTTTGGACATTGATCATCTGTTCATCGACCTCTTTGGTGCTCATCTTACCACGGAACATGGCTGAAGCAGTCAAGTAGCGACCATGACGTGGGTCAGCAGCACACATCATGTTCTTAGCATCCCACATTTGTTGGGTCAGTTCAGGAACCGTAAGAGCCCGGTACTGCTGGGAGCCTCTGGAGGTTAAGGGTGCAAACCCAACCATGAAGAAGTGTAACCGTGGGAATGGGATAAGGTTAACTGCAAGTTTCCGCAGGTCAGAGTTAAGCTGTCCAGGGAATCGCAGACAGCAGGTGACACCACTCATTGTAGCAGAAATCAGGTGGTTGAGATCGCCAACTGAAACACAACACCCAAAATTCAATTATTACAAACATCTGATCAATGATGCCTACATTATATAATCAATTATCAAGCTCTTATTTGAATTTCAACGAGAAAAAAAAAGCAGAAAGCAGAAATCAAAATGGAGATCTGAACTTACAAGTCGGAGTTGAAAGCTTGAGAGTACGAAAACATATATCGTACAGAGCCTCGTTATCCAAAACCATACATTCATCTGCATTCTCAACGAGTTGATGAACAGACAGGGTAGCATTGTACGGCTCAACAACAGTGTCGGATACCTTTGGCGAAGGAAAAACTGAGAATGTCAACATCATGCGGTCTGGATACTCCTCCCTGATCTTGGAAATGAGAAGGGTGCCCATACCAGAACCGGTGCCTCCACCCAATGAATGACAGACTTGAAATCCTGTCGTACAAATAAAAAGAATCAGCATATTATAGTAGACGAACCAGCACGTGCATCTATATCTATCTTATTCATGCATAACATGGATGTTATAATTAGTTATACGCCTATTATGAACCATATGTGTAAGTGTTTCAATTGAGTCTTTCTTGGTAAGGTAATTTGCAAATAGATTTTCTCCTTTTTAGGCAGGGAAAAATGGGTTTATTGGACAAGAATAATTCAGATTGTTAAATCGTAACAGTGGTGGTGAACAATACAGAATGACAGAAGAGCTATGAAGCACGACACTCCATGTCAGAAACATGTCCGTGTCCTATATTTTGAAAAGTCACATGCCGTTATATCTGTGTCCGTGTTAGTGCTTCGTAGCGGAGGATGACAGCAAAACAAAGCAATAATTAAAAATAGAGACGTCTCCATAAAACACAAACTGCATAATACTATTACCACAGTATGATTGAGAGAAAACCCCAGTAGCGTTTCTACGAAAATAACTATAAAATTCAGACCAAGAATGCACTAAAAAGAAAAATCCAATTGCAAGCATTCCATTGATACTGCGCTATTCTTCACAAAATCAGATTCAAACCCATAAATATCTAAATAGATATGAAGCATAATCACGTAAATATGCATATAATTCAGGCACAGAAAAGGGTGCAATCTTCAAAAGGAAACTCATAGCATGTAGCACATATAATTGAAATGCTAGATCTAACCAAATTCGCCAACAAAAACGTCAGATCAACCAGCAACAAATCAAAATCGCGAAAAGAACCTTGCAAGCAATCGCAATTCTCGGCCTCTTTGCGGACAACATCAAGCACGGAATCAATCAGCTCAGCTCCCTCAGTGTAATGCCCCTTAGCCCAGTTGTTCCCAGCCCCGGACTGTCCGAAAACGAAATTGTCCGGCCTGAATATCTGTCCAAAAGGGCCCGATCTGACGGAATCCATGGTGCCCGGCTCGAGATCCATTAAAACAGCTCGTGGAACGTACCTCCCGCCGCTGGCCTCATTGTAATAAACATTAATTCGCTCGAGCTGGAGTTCAGAGTCTCCGCTGTACTTTCCGGTTTGGTCAATTCCATGTTCATCGCATATGACCTCCCAGAACTTGGCACCGATCTGGTTGCCGCATTGGCCTCCCTGTATGTGAAGGATTTCTCTCATTTTTTGTGCGTTTTTGTCTGTGTCTGGCGTTTTTGAGAAATTAAAGAAGAATTGTGTTGTTTTAAGGTTTAGGACGTTTTTCTTGCTTCTGTTGGAAGACAGGAAGAGTGGAGGAGCGGAAATGCAGGGTGACTGTAGCGGTGAGGTTGGGTGGGTTTTTGTATTGGAGGAAAGCGCGTGGTTTTCACTTGGATTTGCAAGATGTGGATCATCTTGATGTACAATTATAGATTACAATTTGATAGACAATATGACATGTCACATTCATTCATTGGATAATCTCACGTAGTCATTAACTTTTGATCAAATCTAAATTTACAGAAATTAATTTTACAGAATTTTTACATATCTCACATTGGTGGACCCTCGCGAGACCCATGATAATAAAAAATGGCCAAAAAAATCTCACCCACCCCCTATTGTGAGGTATCTGTGGGGGTTCTGTGAACCCCCCACCCTGTACCCCAAGCAGTGCTCTTTAACTTTTTGCCAACATGTACGTTATTATCTAAATTGTGATTCATAATTGTACAAATAGATTAATCCTTCTTTTTATAGTTCTCTCATAACAAATGTTCAAAGGTCGACTTAGATGTTCAAAAGGTTCAAATTCTCTAGAAAATGCCAAACTGATATAATTGCGATCGAGCATTCTCTTTCATTTGGAACTAGGCTTCAACATAAATTTAGTGAAAAAAGTGATGTTCTCCGTGTCATATATGGCTCGTAACTTGAATGAATAATCGCTCAAAGTCTTCTTATTTTTTATAGTGTAACTGTGTTTAAGTTGAAATGGTATAGCTCGTGTCACTTTAAGTGAGAGTGGGGTGATTCATTGTCTTGCCTCTTGCACCACGTATTAGTTCAATCAAGTGAGCTCAATTGTATTCTTTTATTTCGTCAAATGTTTGAATCAAATTGGCTTAATAAATCACGATTTATTATCAAGAGAAAAGAATGATCAAATTCAAGTCGAATTGTTTAAAAAGCTAAAAGCTGCTTTTGATATCAAGAAAGCTATTTTTGAACATTTTTTTGAAAATTATTTATTTGACAAGAAGAGCATTTAGATGAAAGCGTTTTCTTTGAAATTTTCAATGAAATCTTTTCTACAGGAAGTAGAAATAAAAATAGAAGTCTCGGATCATAAAAGTTAAAAGTAATAATAAATAATCACACTGTTGGTTAGGATATAACTTGCATTTCATTATTGCAGGGTCTTAAGTCTTAATTTTATCATTTAAGTTCGCATTATAAAATTTATCATTACTACCATAATTAGGACTGTATTATGATTATTGTGTGATTAAACTGCAAAAAGTAAATATTGAATTTAGTGTTATTATTGTCAATCCTTACTACCCAGATTTTTGTGGCAAGTGGAAGCCCAAACCATTTCAATTTGAAAGGCCCAACACCTTTTACTAGCCTGCCTTGATCTACTATTATCCTTAAAACACTGGCTTGGATTGAAAGATGGAAGATCCATCAGGCCACATATTTTCGTTCAGATTAATTGATTTCATGGTTTAATTCAACCCAAAGTCATCAAACTTTCATCACAACTATAATTAGATTACTGAACTTCAATTGCACCAATCGGGTCACTGAACTTCAATTTAACAGCAAATAAACCACTCCGTTGCTAAGATGTTCTGCATACGTGAAAATGCACGTGAATTTTTAATAGCAATCACCTAACTTTCGCATAAACTCAATTAAATGAAGGGTCACATATATATATATATATTTTTTTTTACATATACACGTTTTAGATACATGTTTTCCTTAAAAATAAATTTTTTATTTATTTATAATTATTTTCAAATTTATTTTTGGTCAAACTAATCAACTAAATGGTTTATTGAAATCATAAAAATCACAGTTACGTTTTTATTTTATTAGAATTCATTATTTGTGAAAATTATAATTTTTATGACTGTATAAATCTCATACACTGAAATCATTTTCATTTTATACGTTCTTTTACAAAATCGAGTCAAGCATTATTGGACTTATATTTTGTTTTGGAGAAAAAATTGAGAGTTCTAAAAATCTCTTGTGATTTTATTTAAGACATCTTGCTGTCACGAGTTTTGATCATCCTATAAGTTTTCTTTTTTGCATTTTATTGTTTTGTAATAGTACTTACAACCAATTTTTGTGCTACATTTACCTTCCTCAACAAATCCAGCCCAAGCATCAAGATGAAGTCGTCCATCACCGTAATCGATAGATCACCCGTCAATGCCAAGAACCAAGGCTCAATTCTGCTCCACGAACAGCACTTCCAACAAGGGGGTTAACAAACGGAGCCTAGCTCAAACCACTTAGTTTCATCCTCCGTTGTAAAATTATGAATAGTGAATGACAATTTTTAGTTGTGCATAACATGTTTTTTAACCTCAGTCTAGCCAAAGAATTGGTCAAAATCAGCACAAGCAAAGAATTTATGCTTACTGTTGAAGAAACTCAATGAGTAGAACCTGGTCAAATTTACACTTCGAAAATGACATTCTTAAATTATTTTTCCCGTCTTTTCCCTTAAATCATATCAATAACTTATAAGTCCAAGAAAAGGATCCAAAGTGAGTGGGTCCATTCTGCACTCTATATATTGTGCAAATGTCCTTACCAACTAGAGTTAGGAAAATATTTATTTCCTTTTAATTTTAAAAAAATATTTTAATTCCTTTTTTAATTTTTTAAATATTTTTAATCCATGATGCTGACATTCATAACAGATTAAGAAAAGAAAATGTATGGATTTGGTTGGTTAAATTGCAAAATGACAAACTTTTAGCCACTGAATATAAAATTAGATTTTCTTTTGTCGCGGAAGCTCGTTCCAACATCTCGAACAGTGATTTTCGGGATCAGTTTCACGTTACGTTTATCTACCAAACAACCAATCCAAACGACTCTAACTCACAACCAATATATTCATCTCGATTGCTCCTCAATCTTACCATAAAGGACAAAATAACGGTAATGATTTGTAGGCCACAAAGGAAAAAACAGTAGAAGATGCAAGAGAAGGGATCAAAATACACAAGATGAAGGCACCGATTTTATCTCTATATGGCAGCTGATTTTCAGCATAAGGAGCGGCCACGTATTTCCTCTTCATACACAAATCATACACTAAATGGCTAGGGTAAAGACAACATATATATGATAGATTAGGCTTTAGTTGGACCAAAGAAGGAGTTTAAATGGGTCAAGACCAAAAGTCATCCAATATGTAAATATATGAGCCATGAGCAATATTAATTATTTAAATTACTTCCAACGGTATACGTTGTTTTCATGTCGAGATTTTGGACTTGATTGCTGGTAACAATTTAATTCATCGGCCAATGCCTATGCAATTCAATCTAACGTTTACATCATAGCCAAAAGTTTCATTAAGTATCAAAATCCAACAAATCTCTACCTTGATACCTTATCAACCTGCAAGCAATCAAAACACAAAATTAATACTTGCCTAATCAAGATAATCAATAAAATTGGAATCACACACCTTATCTCTTGTTCAGACCCGAAACGCATACCATACCTCTTACATGTACTCACCAGGACTAAGGTCAAATAACACACAAGTAGAAGCAGATAATAACGGTAAAAAATCAAGAGGAAATACTCATGCGATGAAGATATAATAGAGGATAATCCGCTGATCTTTTCAAAAGATACGTTCACACAGAACAATAGATTAACATCAAGTTAATCAACAAACAGTCAAAACACATGCAACAAATACATAAATAACCCCACGAAAAAATCCCACCACACTTATCATATTCCATTCCGTGTTGCTCACACCTGGAGAACACATATCTCCTATCATTGCCCAACTCATGTCTAACTACTAAAATTCAATAGATCATAAGTTCTTAGGATAATTCTCTATTACCACATCATTTCTTCCAACTTAAGTGAATAATGAGTCTCCACATAACAGAAGTGATGGAAGTCCCCCTGTCACACTCCACCTGATAGGGTCTTTACAAAAAAAAGGATTCCAACGTTTAGTTACCTCTCCACTCTTGATCCGAAAATCATATTCCACATCCCTGGTATAAACCACCAATGTATCCCTAAGTATCTATACTCCACCAACAGATAAACAACACACTACTAATACATCCCAACCCACTATACATGCGAACAATTACACCAAGTAATCATATTGCTATCAAATTCAAGCAAATGCACATATCAAACATATTGAAATGCAAAATATAACCATGCAACATAATTAAGCAAACACACACATGGAGAAAAGATTACACATAGATATACATGCAGTAACTATGTTTACTCTCAACGAACCTCACTAGGGTCATCACTCGACTCTATAGCCACATTCATCTCGTCTCTTATCTTACCCTTCTACTTATCCTTTTTCTTGGGACAATCTCAAACAAAGTATCCAGACTTACTACAACTGTAACACTGCTTATCACTAGACTTATCCCATCCCTTACTCTTCTTCTTACCAACCTCATCGCTCGAGTCACTACTCAAATCACTACTATCTTGAGCTCTACCCAAATTCATCTACTTAAACTTCATTATATTCATCATCATATATAACTTATCACTCATCTTATCCTATCTCTCAGCCTTAATCTCCATCTCTTTACTTTTAAGAGAATCAATGAAAATATCAAGTGTTAATGTGTCCCTACCATACTTAATTACATTTTTAACATTTCTATATGAATCGAGCATAGAACTTAACAAAATGATGGCCTTATAAGTTTCATACACATTCTCATCACAATTAACGATATTTTGAACAAGTTTGGTAAAAATATCCAAATTGTCATCAAAATCTTTTGAATGATCCATCTAAAAACTGAAAATTTTTTCAAACAAGTATAACTTATTAGGAGTAGATTTTAACAAATATAAATCTTCTAACTTTTTTCAAAGTTCTTTCGTAGTATCAGGTTTACAAACTTTTCTCAAAATGGTGTCAGATAGGTGTTAAATAATTAAGGTCTAAGCAAGTTCATCATATTCTTCTTTTCGTGTTTCTATCAAATTTGCAGAAAATTTGCTATCCATGGCCGTTGAAACTTTTTTTTTAAAACCAAAATTCCCTTCATCTTTTGTTGCCAAATAGAATTCATTTTCCATTGAAAATTCCAATTTTGAAATGTAAAGACATTTTGAAAAAAACAGAACAACCAAAGTGCACAAATATGTTACCAAAGTAATCCTAAAGCCACATTATACACCATTCTAAATTCCCACGATTTTTTGAGACTGAGATCTCTATATCAAGGGAATGTTCAAACGTGCCAAGTCTAAGTGTCCTAACAGAATAATCAATGCAACACGAACGTATGTCAACAAAAAATTCAAATTCTCACGCAAGCAGTCTCACACAATAGCTAAACGACAATTAAATCACAAAAGCAATTATCAACTTGTAATCATAACACTACTTCAAACAGAACACATAATTCCTAAATTTACAAACAAGCAATGGTTACCACAATTCTAAAGTCACCCCACACGATGATGTGCTAATACTGAAATTTAAATTATACCAAAGCGAACCAATCCGAGTCCATAAATAACGAGATATGCGAATTTACCACTTTAGGACCGCACTATTCGCCCTAAAGTCTCCAGCAATCATAGAAATTGATAAGCCACGATCGAATCCTAAACGCGTAAAAGGATAAGTTTGTCCAGATTTCAGTGTATGACCTTAAATAAAAAATTAACGACACCAAAATGTTAGAAATGATGTCAAGAATGATCTATCATACGACAACTTCGTTGAAAACGCCGTCTCGCGACACCAACAGCCTCTGCGCGTGGGCTTCACGCGCCGACCACCCTGGTGTGCCTCCACCTGCACGTCACATTGGTGGTCTCCGTTTCACCTAACTCCTTCTAGTTTAGTTGAAAACACGAAAACAACCTCGATTTTTGACAATTTTTTTCGATCTGATTTCTGCTTCGATTCTACCGCTTTCTGGTCATTTTTGTTTAATTTTTGAGTCAAATTCACCACTTTGATGCTTTGATACCAATTGTAGTGGAAGTTCGTTCTAAGATCTTTGAAACGGTAATTTTCGGGCTCAGTTTCCAAACAGTTCCAACCCACAACCAATATATTCACCTTAATTACTCCTTAATCTCACCCACAAAGGATAAGATAATGGTGATTATTTGTAGGCCACAAATGCATGGGAAAAACAACAGAAGAAGGCAAGAGAAGGGACCGAAATGCACTAGATGAAATCATCGATTTTCTCTCTATATGGCAGCCGATTTTCAGCAGAAGGATTTTTTCCTTACACAAATCATACACTAAACGGTTAGGGCAAAGACGGTATATATATATTAGGCTTTAGTTGGACCAAAGAAAAAGTTTAAATGGGCCAGACTAAAAACCATCCAATAGGTAAATAATGGCCGTGAGAAACATTAATTTTTTAAACTGCTTCTAACGGTCCACATTGTTTTTAGGTTGAGTCTTTGAACTTGATTGTTGGCAACAATTTAATTCATCGGCCAATGCCTATAAAATTCAATATCCAACGTTTACATCATAGTTCGAAATTCATTGGGTATAAAAACCCAACATCTTTCTCATGCTTTCACCCTTCTTTAAACATGATATTTGAGTTTTTAGTTCATTTTCGACTTTTATTTGAAAAATATCTTTATAGTTTACGAATAGATCGAGTCAACTTATAATTACTTAACTTATTTTCAACAGTTTTGTTTTCTTTTGAAGATAATAAGAAGGAAATATTGAATTAATTATTTCTAGTGTTTTATTATGTGCAGTTGATTTTCCTTAATGATTTTCTTAAATAGCAAGTCTTATCAATTAGGTCCCTCTTAATGAATATCACACCATTCGTTGGTAAGCGCAAGATAAGGTGGGGACCAAGTTCGAAGCCTCGTATACGAAAGATGTTAGAAAAGAAAAAAAAAAGAAAAAGAAAAAGAAAAAAAGAACCGAATGCACATGTAATGAAATGTTGGAGGCTTGGAGCCACAAATGCAATTTGCCTTTTAAAGAAAAAACAAATATGTTCGCCAATGTCCACTTCATTTCAATTATTAAACTTTAGATATAATTTAAAGTAATTAAAGCCCCCTCATCATTTATATAACTGGAGCATTTGTGACACCAATATCCATGTTTACTGGTAGGATATATATATATTTTTTGGATAGTGCATGGTTTTAAGGCGTATGAAGTAATGTGCTTATATTTATCCAACATAATAGGCTTGGTGGAGTCATTCACTATTTTCAACCATTGCTTATTTTTACGTAGCTCAATATTTATACACACGCGAAGAGGTCAAGGAAGAGAATGGATAATGTTAACCTCAAAATTTGTCCGATCAAATGATCAGTCGATCTTGGCCACCTTTCCGTTCAACTATGCATGACCTACACACTAAAACATACCATTGTGGTGCAAATGTCATCGCAACCATTTGTACACCGACGATCATGTCAATTATCGAGAAGAATGAGTGTAAGAGATGGGGGGTGAAATGAGAATTGGCTAATGTTTAGAGTGTACATACCTTGAGTATAAATGGATTCACCTATATAGAGATGGAGGGAAATGGATCAATATGGACCATTGAAACATGCCAAAGTACAAGGTGGTTTAATTTGATCTGATTCAATTCAATTTACAAACATCATCGGCTAATGTAAGACCTTCTTAGTCACGTCCATGTAATGTAATTTGTAGATGTAATAAAGAAGTTTGTAATTATAAAAATCTACTTTGTGTTTAAACAAGATGAATAAATGTATTTAATGAGTAGTATTGAATGTGATGTCAAGAATAGTATTGAACGAAAGTATTACTGAATGATTAGGGACGGTAGTATGTATAAAATGTTATCTTATTTTTCGTGTTTAGTACATACATACACTTCAATCTTCTTTGTACCAAGATATATATACAAAGAGTTATTATGCATCAAATTTGGAAGACTTGGCATACATCCCACAATGGATGCATACACTTGCATCACGTTAGATTTACAAGAATACGGGATTTTAAGATTAAATTTCGATTTTTTTTTTTTTGTATATTTTTAAAGAAAGAAAAGATGGTACACATTCTTGCACATTATAGCTTGTATTTTTTTACTGTTTAATACAATATAGTATCCTAGAATTACCTTTAATTTCGAGTTGGGTGCAAAACTTAATTCCGTAAATGTAGAAAATAAAACAATCTTCAATAATAGATATTTTAGAAAATACAATTAAATTCAATATAATTGATAAGTTATAATTTTTTCTTGTACTGAGGAAAATATTACAATTTTTTATTTTTTCAATTTTGTTTAGTGCCACCAAATCCAGTCCAACCTAGTACCAACCATTTTGCTATAATGATGTTAATAATGTATTAACTAAAAAGTAGAAATGAAAGTCGTGTGATTCCTTTCACTACAAAAGAAGCAATCATATGATTTCTAATTCTACCTGTATTTCCAACCGATAACTACATCCATCTCTACTTGACCTTTTCATTTGACTTCATGTTATATTGATAAAGTTTTCTATTGCTGAAAAAAAAAATTGGTCCAAATGGACCGACCACGCCATGAATAGTGTCGACTATAACAAAAGAAGAACGATTAGTCTCTCTCTCTCAATAATAAGCATGGAGTGAAAATGTGCGCAATTCGGACCGATCTAACGACAAGGAGCTCAATTCAGACTTATTACAAGTTGAATTGATCGATTTAAAAATATGATTCAAACTATGTTACCTCTTCTAAATTTGAGATCTAGACCAGCTCGTGGACTCACCAATATTGTGGGATCGAGTAGGTTCAACAATTCATTTTTAGGTTTAGTGCAATTTAAGTTCAATCGTAATTGAAATAAATGAGTGTTATTTATGGATAGATATTGCTTGAAAGTGGAATATAGAAGAGAAATAAGTATTTATAGCAAAAAAATTTATTTTCTAAACAAAATTGTTGGGTTCCAAAACTGAAAGAGAGTTGAAGAGCTCTTTTAATTTATTTTCAAGTTTCAATCGTATAATAATATGGCCAAATAGGTTAACCATAATATGTAGTTGAGTTAGACAATGAAACTCGGCACCATGGATCAACAATGTACTTGTTTGAATCGAAATAAATTAGTTCAATCTTACTTTTTAGGATAATGAGGGTAATTTTAGTTTTGGACGGACTAACCTTTTTTGAACATTTGAATAATAAAAAATTTGTGCTCTACGTCCCTAATAATTTTTTTTTTGAAATAAGAATTATAAACATATCTTATTGATCATTGAATTATTTTCAGAGTTTATAAACTATCACTTTTTATTTCTCAATTTCAGGAGACATTCTTAAGGAAACATAAAACAAAAGCAAAGATACATAGACTAAAAATTTGCTTTTGAATTTAAATTTATTTAATACACGCCTTTTATGAAAATAAAAAACAAAAAAATATATTAGTAAAATACTATTTAAAAAGTCTATAATTTACAAAATTGAATATATGATTGGAAATTGAAAGTATGGGTGTGCACATGTCGAGTTAGGTTCAAACCAAACTTGACAACTGAACTGACAATTTGGATTGGGTAAATTTCAACTCAAAATTGAACTGACAAAATTCAAATCGATTTGATTTGTTGGATCAATTTTTTTTTTAAAAACTCCGATCCATCAAATCGAGGTTTTCTGGTTGATTCAAGTCAGTTGAAAATCAAATCAACATTCCTCCAAATCGACTCAAATCCTTCCGAATCAATTCGTCTCAATAGTTTATTTCGACTAGG
Source organism: Fraxinus cuspidata (assembly GCA_903798385.1). Lineage (NCBI taxonomy): Eukaryota > Viridiplantae > Streptophyta > Magnoliopsida > Lamiales > Oleaceae > Fraxinus > Fraxinus cuspidata. The sequence goes on along the minus strand of CAIGRP010081745.1, from coordinate 11,825 downwards.
CAGATAACTTATCCATCCCTAATTGATTGGGTGATTTTATTCGGTATTTTTTTCCCTTTTATTTCTCCCTCCAAAAGTATGTAAAAGAAGAAAAGTTGCCATGTAATCATTATAATTCTCCCCACCCCAACCCAAGCACATATCAGGACTTTCACTGAGGCAAAAGTAAGTTTTAGTAAACAACTTATCATTTTTTCTGTGAATTCTTCTATCTAGAACCCTATTTCATATTTTGTCTTGAATTTTTATACATATCCATGCCCAAAAACCTTTAAAACTAAAACCCATAATAAAAGGGAAAAAAATGGATCACAAGATGTCCGTACCTATCTTAGAGATGCTGTTTTGGGGACACATCATCTGCAAGATTAGATATTAAAAAAACCCACGGTTCCATTGCTCGTCTTTGTAAGATTTTGAAGTGACAGCCAGTTGGTTATAAGATGAAATGGCATAAGAATTGAATTTAATTGAAGCCACGCTTAATTGAAAAATCAAGGGTCATCATGCCGCTTCCGTGGAAGAAGGTGAAGAGCGCAAGGCTTTCCCGGTTGGTGAATGATCACTTGCACAACTCTCAAAGAAGACGTGGAGACTCTTCTCTTTTGGTGGAGACTGGATTCCCCACATCCCTCGTGGATCTTTTCATCAAGAATCGAGAAAAACTGAAAAAATCACCCAAGAAAAAGAGGGGAAAATCCACTTCTATTCAGTTTGATGATCTAGCGCCTTCTCCATCCTCGCCGTCTCCTATGCCTTTGCTTTATCTTGACCCCTCTTATATGGCTTCGCCTTCTCTTGATCCCACTCCTTTGGCTTCGCCTCTGCATAGTCCATCGCTTTTGGCTTTGACTCCAGAGTCAAAGGGTACGAATGGTGGGGCAGATGTGGGAAGTGGTCTTAAGAAGGGTGTGAAGACTAATGGGATTTTCTTGGCAGTTGTGAAAATGTTTCTTCTTGTGGTTTTGGCTTTTGGGTCCAAGAAATTCGCATTGGGGTTCACCTTGTCGGCGTTCTTGTTGTTTTTCGTCGATTATGTGTTGAAACACATGATTGGATGGTTGAAGCCGTCTTTAGAAATGCAAAAGGGGTTAAGATTGAGGATGCAAAGGGTTTGGAGAATTTTCGGTTTCGTAGAGGACAAGTTAGTGTGGAAGAAAGCTGGTTTTGTTAAGTCAGAGATACAAGTGGAGTGTTTTAGTCCTGCTTATTCTGATTCGATGGATCGTGCTTCGAATTTTCAAATTCAAGAAACTCAATTTGTTGAACAAAAGTGTAGATTGCCCCGTGTTCAGGAAATTCAGTGCGAGGAGATAATCGATGAGTCCTGCTGGGATGGTAGTGATGGGTATCCTGGATATGAAGAAAGGGACTTAAAGATGGTGGTGAAGGAGAAACAAGAGTCGATGAGTGAGTTGTCAGGATTGGAGAGAAAGAACCCGGGGAAGGTTAATATAAAATCAAAAATGAAGAAATTAATACCAAAGAAGTTTCGAAGTTCAAGGCCAAAGGAACACTCTGAAAGTAGTGAAATTAGTCCAATCAAGGAAGATAAGGAACACTCAGAAATTAGTGAAATTGGTTCAATTAAGGAAGATAACATTGCCATACTTGAAGAACAAGAAGTACATGAATATGAGGATGTAAGAGAATTAGAAAATCATAGCAAATTGTCTTCTTTATCAAGCAGGAGATATGACAGGGAAGATTTAGTTGTTGCTGATAATTGTAGAAGTGAATTGGGAATCGAGGAGGCAAGTCTAAATGGGGAACAGAAGAGAACAAAAGGACAGATTTGGATATATTTTGTACTCAGTTTGATTGTTCTCATTGGACTTATTGGAGGTCGGATATTCGCCCTTTTCCTTACATTATTCTGGTGCTTGGCGAAACACTACAAACATACATAATGGTTCCTAGAATCTGGTCTTTTGCTAAATATCTAGTTAGATTTTGGACGTTCTTGTTAGCAGGGGCCTTTGATTTTTTTTATTGTTGTTCTCTGTGTTGTTTGTGAAATGGCCTTTAAGCCTCAAAGTGTTCTAAAAGCTTTACTTATGCAGAATGTTCAACCTTTGGTTGGCCAGTACGAGTTGTGTACCTTGAACTGCTATAAATATATGGATGCAAATCATAAGTATGATATAAGAAACTTTACTTCGTGTCCTTACTGCTTAATGCTCTAACTTGTCTTTCTTTAGCGCTCTGCATCTTGTAGACATTTATTAGCTCCTTGTTCTGATATTGAACGAAAGAGTAGCTCTATATTTGAAGTGCTGAAGTTAGCAGTGACATTTCGGGTTTCTGAGTGGAAACGGTGAGGGTTCTTTTGCAATTTACTTTCATCAAGGCGCTAATTGGATATATAGAGTCTCATACATTTCAGAAGTTACTTGGGAAACATGGTAAGCTTAGTTCATTTTGGTATGCTAAATTTCGTTCATAATACTATCCTATCCCTTCCAATATTGCTTATGAAACATGTATGTCGAAATACTTATGCGAGTTTCACAGTGCATACGTTGTAATAAAGTTGCTTTCCTGTGTTCTTCCCCTCCCTTGCATAATATTATGATTGCTACTGTTGCTGGGAATTAACTTCCATCGAGCCTTTAATAAGTTGAGATTTGCTTAACAATGTAAAGCGAAAGCCACGTATCTTTGGTCCTAAATGTATAATCTTACTTCTGTATTAGGCCATTGCGGGCTGCATGTCATATCTTGAATCATTTATCTTGGAATCTAACAGAAGCGGATGCAACTGTTATATCGAGTGCGAATCACTATATATTTTGCTTGTTTTCGATTTTATTTGTTTGCACCGAAACTGTCCTGGTCATTCACATAGGAGAAACTTTTATGACTTGGACATGCTTGTGCCATCTCAAAAGAAGCGTCCATGTGCAACTTACATGTAATTGTCTGTTGTACTGAAAATATCAACTTATCACAATGCAAGCATCTGCGTGTAACTTTTTCGAACATATTTTCCACTTCAATACACGTGGATCGACTTTTTCCTCTTTCCGCAATGCCAAGCAGTGGGTAGAGTGACATGGTGTTTCGTCGGTTAAATAAATTGTCACAGCGTATTCTTGCGGACAAATAATTTAGCATGATTTGTGAATTAGCAATGTCCCCATAAGTTACTATTAGAAGTGCATCTAGTAATACTTTTATAGTCTTTGTCCCACAAGTCACCACTGTTTTAATGTTCTTAGATGGAACTGAGCAGATACAGTCTGAGATAAAGGGGTTGTATCCATAAGAATGGAATTGATGATTGTGGGGATTCTGGTATAGGTTAATGCAGGTGAGATAAGTTAAAAGACAGTCAAAATAACGATTTTATCAAGTTCGTTTAAAAGATTGAAAGCTCCATAGAATAAAGAGAATTATATGACGTGATTAAGGAATTGTTTGCTCGGCTTCATGATGTTGGTACTCGTTTCTTTCATTGCTTTCAGTAATATTATTGATTTCGAGAGTAGGTGTTAGGGTAGGATTAAATAGGAACTATTGAACTTTTTGATAGAAAAACAGTGAAGTCACTAATAAATCAGTGGTTTAGTGCAATGCAACATTTCCTGTAAAAGGATGCGAATCGAACTTGCTAAGACCAGAAGTACTTTCGAGATTGAAAAATACATAATAAAGTTAACATATTGCAAGATCAACCAATTAAAATTGTGCTTTGAGATTATCGATTGTACTCTTATCCACCTGAAATGCCTTGGTGAGAACATCATCGTCAATACCTGGTACTGAACCAAAAACGGAACTTGCTACAATGACAATTCCAGGGTTTTGGCTGCTCACGGCAGAGATGGAAACAGCATTTCCATTTCCCACATTTCGCTGAAAGTGAACAAGGCCCATTGGGAAGACAAAAACGTCACCCTTTTGTAGGACTTTGCTAATCAGCTTGTTGTCTGGGTTGGAGGTCACAAAGCCAACCTGAATGCTGCCTTCTAAGACAGTAATAATCTCAGTGGCTCGAGGGTGGACATGAAGAGGAGCGATGCCCCATGGTGCATAGTCAAAACGTACCAATGCTATTCCAAGCGTGTTCAATCCAGGTAATTGAGCTACTGTCACAGGAGTGACGCTGAAGCCCAGAGGGTTGGATGTGTTGCCTGCTAAATGAAGGCCGCTGTAGGTGAAGTGTTCAGCTTGTGCTAGCTTCGAGTCCAAGCACGGGAGGCCATTCACTCGTGCTGCAATCATCAACAAAATCATTAACAAATAATATTTCACACAGTAGAATCCATATCGCTCAGGAAAGGAAACAGGGACAGATCAATCGCACCTGAACTAGTGTAGTCTGCAACACAAAAATCTTGTAATGGACTTGGCTCAAAGGCCATTGCCAGAGTGCAAGTCATGGCGAGCAAACAAAAAGCAATAATTTGGCTTTCCATCTCGATCTTCTAAGATTTCTTCAACCTAATGAATTCTGTGCACAAGTGAATTTTTGTATACGGACCTTATGTCTATATATACATTTTTTCCTCTATAGCTGCCGTCTAAATAGAAAAAGTCTGGCATCTTTTAACTTCGTATCTAAAAAATATTATACCTTCACTTCCGGCAATCTTTAGGCAGATTGTGATTAATTGGATATGCTGCCGCATAATCTTTACTAGGATCCTGAAGAAGCCAAATGGACTGCAAGGAGAAAGTTGGAGCAAAAGTCAAGACCCTCTGCAAATTGTTTTTTAAATAATTTAAGTTCTATTTTTTTACCATGCATTGGAGATAAACGCGTAAATTTCATAGTTATTATCGAAGCATGTCTCGTATTATCTTCTCGTACCAAATTAAGGGGGAAAAAAACGTCAAGCTAAGCACAGTATTTAGTTTATGTTAACCACCATGCTTAGATGACAAACAAACTTCCACTATAGTGTGCAACCTAAGCACAATGCTTAGCATAAACTAACTACGATGCTTAGGAGATCACCCTCTTTCTATATATATATGAATTTTATTTGTACATTAACATTGCCCTTCATAACGTATTGTCATGACGAATACTCGGGAGCAGGAGGAGGGGGAGCACTGGGCTTTATTTATTTTTTCCTGTGTATTAATCCAATACGATTTTTTTTTGCCCCCCTGACTCCGTCCATACTGATAATGACCTAGAATGATATGTCAAAGTCGAACATGAACATGTGGTTGGATATCAATGTGAATCGAGTTCCATCAACTTTAAATAAAAGTCTACTTCTGATGCAAAATGTAGTACAAATAGCAATTAGTAGGAATCCACATTGTCACATGGAGTTATATGGAACCTCCCATTGGACAAGCATTTGATATCATAAATTGATTGTAACTTAAAATTTTTAATACTGATTATGATAAATCAATAACAGTGATAATAATCATATTTCCCTCAGAAAATTCTTCCTTTTCTTCCTCGAACAGCGGCACCCGATGTTGGAATACTTTGTTCGTTCCTGAAAAAATTATCGGGATCAACAGTGCTCTTAATTTTGACCAATCTGTAAAAATTCCCTTTGAAATATTTCTCTCCATACACCTTCCCTTGACTTAAACTGTTTTTACTATCGTCTGTAATGCCAATGTCCAGATCCCTGTAATTCAAGAAGGATTCCCTCGGATTACTCGAAACAAAAGGGGTCATAAAACTGTAGAGATTTCTAATCTGATCAATGTAATTCTTGTCTGATGCAGCATCTTCTTCATTCCAGTTTACAGAATACTGAATCTTGAAAATGTTCCCAGCCCGATGAGGAAATGGGGTTTCAGATTCTGGAATTTCATTCATTCTTCCACCGTAGGAATTGAAAACAAGCCCGACTTTCCCTATGTCGACCATTGCCTTCCACAGAGACTTCAGCCCTGTTTTGGGAATAGGAGTTTTGACGTAATCAGATTTTCGTTTCAGGAAATTGACAGAGTCAGGGTTTCTGTTGTGTAGCACATTCGGGCTTGTAGTGTTGTCGAAATTAGCCCAGTATAGAACTGAGTCAATCCAACTCATTTCCTTGCAATCTGCTTTCTGCAGTCCAAGTTCAGGGAATTCAGAACTCGTGATGGACAACAGTCTATTGGAATCACCAAGGAACATTCCGATGAATGTTGCTCGAACCGTCCTGGATTTGTCTTTCGTAATAGGTTGTAATAGAACCCGAATGAAGAGATCATTGTCAATCTTTTGCATGACCTCTTGGTACTGGAAAACGGCTTCTGTCGCGTTCTGGTCCAAGCCCTTCTCTATACGAAAAACTGTTACAGTAGGCGGAACAGGAACTAGTTGTATTTTATAGGCTAATATAACGCCAAAACTAGCGCCGCCGCCGCCCCTAATTGCCCAAAAAAGATCCTCCCCCATCGCCGCCCTGTCCAAAACTCTGCCTTGTACATCGACGACTAGCGCATCCACTATATGATCCACAGACAGGCCGTATTTTCGCAACAAATTACCATACCCGCCACCACTCAGGTGACCGCCGACAGCCACAGTCGGGCAAACACCAGCTGGAAAACCATAGACTTTGCTTTTCTCCCAAATCCCATAATACAGTTCGCCAACCGTTGCCCCTGCTTGCACCCAAGCAGTTTCGTCCTTAAGATCGACATCAACATTCCGTAGATTAAACATGTCGAGAATGATGAAACTAACATCAGAAACATACGAAATCCCTTCATAATCGTGTCCACCACTTCGAATTTTCAGTTGAATTCCAATTTTCTTGGCGCATATAACCGTTGTACTAATATGGGATAGTTCCAATGGAGTGACAATGATGGCCGGTTTCGGGGTCGACGAAGTGTTGAACCGGCGGTTTCTGATGTATGATTGAAGAACCGATGTAAAAGAGGGATTGCTCGGACCGTACACAATTTGTGAGATTTGAGATTGTGGAATTTTATTGTCTGAAAAGCATTGGACAAAGGTGTCGTAAACAGAATCTGAGGCTGCAATAGAAAAACAGTTAAAAGAACAGAGAAAAGGGAGAAGAAGAACAACATAAACACTTTTCATTTTTGATTTTTTTTTTCTAGGATACAGAAAGAAAATTGGGCATGACAAACATTGCATACATGTAGATATAAATTGTACAGAGAGGAGTGGGGTGGGGTGAGAGTGGGCCAGTTACCAATTCGCAGTTTTCCTTATTCCGCCTTTTGTCACGCGATCTTTGTCTATTAATATTTGGATTCGACCAAGAATAGGAAAATGGATCTCCCTCCAATAGCGGCAGGCCACGTGACTGTTATGTCAATCCTATGGATCATGCTACGTACACATAGCATGATCCTGGGAAAATTGCTCTATCTTTACACAATATTTTAATTTTGAAGGGGTAATTCTTTTTATTTTTTGATTGGTTCTGATTGATTTGAATTGGAAAAAGCATTTGTGAACTTTTATTTTTCACTTCAATTTAGATATTTCATTCTAGTGAATATATGAAAGTGTGGTTGTAGTTAATGAAAAAAAATGATGTTTTAAAAAAGTCATTATTACATTATTTTCCTCGTGATGTTAGGCAAAATTTAATAATGTTCGACATTTCAAACTTTCCAAATTAATTTTTATTAAGCATTGAAAATAAAAATGGAAGAAACAGGAAGCACAACTTGTTGAACAAGAACCGCTTAGGCCAATAACATAATCCGAACAGATACGAAAATGGTGGTCCAGAATCAAAAGATTAATCATTTTCGGATATCAAATGTAAGGTGTAAAACAAAATGAATTTCCAAATATAAGTTTCATGATTATGACAATAAAAAATATATTAGTAATTGAAGATTAAATTAATTAAGTTGTCACCAATATGTTGGGGTTGCCCTAGGGATGGCAAATGGCCAGTCTGCTAGGACCGCTGGTGGCTCGGCTCGAAACCACTGAGCCTAGGCTCAGGCCGATGCTCATTTTGAGGCAAAGGCTCGAGCACGAGCACGAGCCCAGCCCGTGTCTTGGGCCGTTTTCGATTAGTACGAGCGAGCCCATTTAGAAAAAAAAAAATTGAAAACAGCAGCTATAGCCTATAGGAAAGAAAAATAAATAAATAAATTCAAACAAAGCAGTTGCCTGCACGTTGTAGGCAACTATAAAATATTCTGCCTACGAAGATTGTAGCCAGTCTCAAACCTGGATAAAGGATGAGGAATTTAACTTTTATTTATAGTACGTATAAATTGTACAAATTTTACATTCTTTAAGAAAAAAATTTAGATTTGATGCGGAAAAAAAAATTGAGTCGGCTCGACCCGTTAAGGCTTGAGCTTCAATTTTTTAGCCGAGCAAAAGGACCAAAAAAAGATTGAACATTTTTTGCTCGAATCGAGCCCGAATTTCGAATTTTGGCTCGTAGCTCGACTCGTTGACATGATTAGGTTGCCTTGTGGAGCATTATCTATTATTTTCTGAGAAGATTATTTATTGCAATCTGAAAAATACCATTTACATTTAAGAATTTAACCAAAATTGTTTAAAATTCCATTGGATTCGATGTGAAAAGCCAAGAGTAATAAAAAGAATTTGTGAATCATTGTGTATCTTTTCTTAGATTACATTTACCGAGACAAATGCTCTTTTAATTAGACAATATTTCGAGTATAAACAGGAAAAAGAATTACCCCCAACATGTTGATTGTCAGATAAGTTGATAATAATAACCATCACGGTTTTTTTTATTTAATTTTCACGGGGAATGAGCCAAGAATGTGACTACGCGATGGAGAACCAACAGACGAGGTGGGGCGAAACTTGAAGGGTGTGGCTGAGTAGGGTGAAAAACCAGTGACGGAATGAGGGGTGCTGGGAAGGAGAATGTAAACTTGAGTTTGACTTGCATTTCACATAACTTTTTAACGAGTAATACTATTTATCATCATGATAAAGAAATATCGATAATGTGACAATTCATTATCCCTCACATTTTTCTCTCATAAAAATTAAACTATTCAATCACATTATTTTACATAGACTGTCACATTACCAATATTCTATAATCATAATAATAAATGACATTATTCATTTTTAACGATCAAATAGCAAAAAACTGTCCAACTCAATACAAAATCGAAAGGTTAAAGGTCTACTGCATTTTTTCTCGTAAATTGTTTAGTGCTGCGCAATCACAGGACAGCTTCCATGGACAATAAATTTAAATTGCAAAGTCACGGATGACTAAAATTTGAATCTTAAATTTTATTAATTAATGTTTTAACCAAGCCTTCGGTTGGAAGAAGCACGTGATCTGTAGAAAGTTGACAATAATTACCCGAATGTGGATAATTTAGCATCATTAGTCAAGAAATTAAGTTGAAGCATCAAATTTCCGTGTACCAAAAATCTAATGTAAATTGACAAGTACTTCAAAATCTAACAGTGTTAACACTTGATCACGTGCTCATGCTAGTCCAATGAAAGATACTTGCAAACTGATGTAATATTCATGAAGGAAAGCTCCCTTGGGACCAGGAGTATAAAGGGTGCACGAACCCTGGTCAACTTGAGCATATACCGCGATTTACCTCCGCCCATCGCTAAGGGGCCGGTGATGGGTGGTCCAGGATATAGTCTGGTGTAAGCTGGGAAATCTGGGTATCAAAAAAAAAAAAAAAGATACTTGCAAACGACCAAGTCAAGAGCACATAAATGGATCCCATTGGCTGAACACCGGACCCTTCGAAATGGGACCCACTCTTTGGCCCGAGTGAAAAATACTTGTGCTCAAGGATGGGAGTTGCTATGAGATAAAGCTGGATTGAAAAGAAACCATTGATCCTACATTGCCAAAAATGAGAAAAATACTCAACGCTCCACGGATTAGGAGTTACTAACCTTACTACATTGCCAAAAAGCTCTTGCCGGTCCACATTAACCAATTAAAACAATATTTACTCAAAAATAATCGATCGGGTCACAGGCATAAATACAAACTGAATGCAAATTTCACTTCCATATATTCTTCCTTAACGTGAAAACATAAATACACTCTAGAAGAGCTACTGTGCCGTTAGCTAACACTTCTATGCTATGGCATCAGGGGCATTAGATGGTGGTTTCAGCTTCTGCCAGTAGTGTGCATTGAAAAGCACGAGATATTTAGTATTACAACATCAAAATGATGCAAATAACCAGGAGCTGCAAGAAGATGTTATCATTTTTATCGTTTTCTAGCTCACTGATCAAGATCCATGTATTCTCCTGTCACCCTGTCGGGACATAATAGAAATCAGCATCAAATCATTAATCGTACATGAAATTGAAATCCAAATCTTGCAATTTGAAATTCAAATCATTTAGAAAGTGTAAAATGAAACAATCAAGATAAATTACCAAAGATGGATGAATGAAAACATGGTGTTATACTCGATCTGTATACATGTTTGTGCAGCGGTTTCTGAATAATGCTTGTACACAAGTCTATGAGATCATTGTTCTGTTTGTAACTAAAAAGTAATAATAATTGAATTTCCTGACAAAGTCCATTTGGGATGTCTTTGGGAAAAGGATAGAAAACAAGTTACTTATTTCACGAACGGAACTAATTTTTCAGAATAGTAAATTTTTAACATAGCTAGAAAAAGAATTCGTACATCAAGAATTAGAAATAACTTTAAAGAATTGCATTAGAATATTTAACGACTTGTGAGCAGCCTCGTACCTGTTATAGGACAAGTAACCGTCGCCAATAGTTCCTATGATTTTATTTTGTACCTTTCGTACACAAACCTTAATAAAGATGAGAAGTTAAAAAATTTGGTTTCCTTGGTAAACTACTAATAAGATGAAAGTATTTAGTAACAAATATTCACAGTCCATAAATAAGACAAATAATATTCTGGTTTAAAAGCACATCTGAACTAGATCTACCGGCCAGCCATTGGATCCCTGTTACGATGAATAACAATTCCATTATCGCATTTGTTAATGAAGTGTGCACTCCCACTGATGTCGTACAAATTCGGGGGGCTTCCGACACAATTGTGTAACTGTTTAAAAAAACACGTTTCGAGGTTATTTAAATTACAAAATCCTTGGGAGTAAATGAATAGTTCTACAATTACTAACTTGTCTAGGATGCGCTACAAACCAAACATGACATGAATGATGTTGAGCAAATCGTTTGATCTTTGTCAGCATCTGACTTACATACTCTGTTTCAGTCCTGTCATATATTATATTAGCATTTCAAAACTAGTATTCGAACAATTCAAAGTAAGAACATAAATTAATTAATTACACAAGGATTTTTCTTTTATCATTTGTCAAATACACTGATATCGACTTCAAAAGCCAAATAAAGCAAAGTACAGAACAACATTAATTGAAAAAAAAAATTATAAAACTTTAAAGATATCAATGCTTCTTTTATAGCACTGACAATGTTATTTTGTGGGGCCATGAACACCCTTCTTGAAAAACCATTTGATGATTTAATATCATCAACATTCAACACCCTTTTCACACCAAATGATTTAACCTTCACACGGACAGAAGTCATGATTTCTCACTCTCCATGCCATTCTTCCTTCATAATTAATCGTAATTTAAGGATATTCAATGGCATTAGAGAAACTTCAAAAAATTTCAAGAATGAAAATCAATCGCATATCCACATGTAATTAGTTACCATCAGCACTCAGTGAACTTTAAAAGAAATAAGGAAAAAACTCACAGGCTAGGAGGACGCTGATGATCAAGCTCATTATATGGATCAATTACAAGTCCATTTACTCCATGCCTTAGAACTGCGAATCTTGCAAGCTCAAGAACCCAATTTATACTTGGGAGGCAGTCATCCTCACACCTGTAATGTCACCCATAATAT
>CAIGRP010081725.1:0-15947 GCA_903798385.1 Fraxinus cuspidata | reverse complement strand
GATTTATATATTCAAAATAGAAAGAATTAGAAAAGTATAGGATATTTTTGCAATTATAGAAAGTACGGGCAAAATAGTAATTCTAAAGAGACCATTTTTATATTATTAAAACATTTGTGAGTATCTGGCAAACTTCTGGCAAAATTCTTCTTCGTAGTGTAGCATGACCCTTATAGATTGGCCCTCAAAGCCAATTAGATCGGTATTAAACACTCCTAGACAAATAAAGTGGACCTCACCACCTACGGATTGAAAGTAGGGGGAGTGCATTAAATTGGTGGGGAGGGCAATGAAGTCAAAACAATCTATAATAGCCATTTCCTCTCCAACAAACTGCCCAAACTCCAAAATTCTGTACATTTCCTAGTAAGTTTTTTTTTTTGCTATTTTTATTTTCTTTCTGTTTTATCATATAGGCAGTTTCAATATTTTTTTTTATTAAGTTTAAAAGAAAAATTATATTTCCTACAATATAAAATGATGATGTTAATGAATCAAGTAGAGTAAGACTAATGTTGCACAACTTCTTACAAATTCTAGACTAAGAATTTTTATTATGGATTGTAATGATGTTTGAGATCGCATTTGAGGAGCATACTCATAAAAGGACCCTTGATGATATTAATAATGAGGTCGTTATGTAGCATTTTCTAAATATGGAAACTCATTAAAAACAATTTTATTTATTGAAAAAAATTATAAGATTTTTAATATTCTTAATTATTGCCGTATTTCAAAACTTTTATACTTAAGTGAGCTTTTTTGAGAGAAACTTTTTCAAAATTATTATTTTTTCTAAACTCTTTTTCCAAAATAAATCATTTTTTAGGTGGTTCAATAACTTTTCTTTACTTTTTAACCATATACTTTACAAAATTTTATTTTTACTCAAGAAACATATCTCTCAAACAATCGCTAAACTAAATTCTTGACCCATCCTTGAACCTCGCTACCCACTTGGTTGAGTAGCTTGACATGTGTTAAGTGTATAGACTAAACAATTTGACAATTTCTTCCATTCAAATTGATGATAACGCATTTATGAGGATTTATAATGTGAACATGAATTACCAAAAGGGTTAATTACTTGAATTGTTACTAAACTTTGTCAAGTGTTACTACTTAATAACTGAACTTAAAAATGTATCTCAATGGTCAATGAACTATGTACCGTGTTACACATCCATCACTTAAAGGGAAAAAATTCGTTAGGCTCAACAAACGACGTCAACTTAAGTGATGAATGGATAACACGGTGCATAGTTCAGTGATTATTGCGATACATTTTTAAGTTCAGTTATGAAATAGTAACGCTTAGTTCAGTAACCATTAAGATACATTTTTAAGTTCAATTATTAAGTAGTAACAATTTCTTTTTCCCTCAAATCAACATCTATGAAAGAAGAAAGTAAAGAAAATGAAGGGAAAAAAAGATTAAAAAAAATCAAATTGTCTGATACTCCTTAATAACTGAACTTAAATGTATCTTAATGGTCACTAAACTTTGTCTAGTGTTACTGCTTCATAATTGAATTCAAAAATGTATCTCAGTGGTCACTGAACTATACACCGTGTTACTTATCCATTACTCAGGTCGACGCCGTTTGTTAAACCTAACGGATTTTTCTATTTGAGTGATGAATGGGTAACACGGTGCATGGTTCAGTGACCATTGTAATACATGTTTAAGTTCAGTTATGAAATAGTAATGCTTGGCGAAGTTCAGTAACTATTGATATACATTTTTAGTTCAATTATTAAGTAGTAATACTTAGCAAAGTTCAATAACCATTCAAGTAATTAACCCATTACTGAAGGGGGAAAAAAATTCTAAACTTACTAGAAATCATTATGATTGTTTGTTATTCAATACAATTAATATTTGACTTTAAATGCAGTTTACAAATCAATTGAATTTTGTAAGTGATGAAATTGACTACAAAGGAAGAGGAAGAAAAGAGATAATTTGGGTCAAATTACTAGGATCCAGTTAACACATTCACGCAATCTTTGTCCTAATATGCAGAAATCATTAAAGACTCTTCTTCATTTTCATACCTGTTATACCTTCTCCTTTTTCCAGATTAAAAACTAAATGCAATCTTATGAAAAACTCCTTCATTTTCTACTCGTCTAAATTGACTCCCATGTCACAATTAACATGTCTTAGGCTCAACATTTTTTGTTAAATTATCTCAGATTCAGACTGAGATTCCTATGATATTTTGTACACTCATGGCTTATTTGGAAAGGTGGATTCCTGCATTGTAAACATACTCGGGATAGGAGGAAAAATGGAAATGACTTTTTGGGCGGAGTAGAATTCAATTTGCAGGTAGTTTTTTAAGAGCTTGTGCAATGTTTTACAAGTGAAGATTATAAACCAATTCCTTAATCGCATCTTTATTTCAAATTCCTCCTAAATTCTGTCTAGGTGGCCCTCAAAGTGTAAATAACCATCCATTCGTGCAAGGCGTGAATATTTAGAATTGGACTTGTTCGGAAAAATGGACCCTTTTTTATTCTTGAAACGCTCTGTTTAATTAGATACATTTCTAATACTCATCTCCAAGAAAAAAGCCCCAGAAGAACACAAATCAACATTACCACAAAGTCATCATCGGTTACATACACCACCTAGCGGAAGAAACCCGTGTCAATGGCTGCTGTTTTTTGGTTACTTATAATCTGTTTTGTATATGTTTCTGACGTCCGGATTGAGTGTTCAGAAACTTTAACTCCTTACCAGGTTTTCAAGAATGGACAGACTTTAGTCTCTGCCAATCAGAGATTTGAGCTGGGATTTTTCAATGTTTCTTCGAAAAAAGATCACAACCATCGAATGTGGTACTTGGGTATATGGTACAGGGAAATCAAACCATTAACAGTAGTATGGGTTGGTAACAGGATGAAGTCATTGCATGGATCTAGGATTAGACTTGTTTTAAACTCCGTTGGAGATCTATTGCTTCGGGATGATGCGAGAACTGTGACCTGGGTTTGTAAGGTCGCACAACCTGCTTCCAGGCCAGAACTGGTGCTCCTGGATTCAGGCAATCTTGTTATTAAAGATGGTGACAGTTTTTCAGATAGAGGGTTTGTTTGGCAAAGTTTTGAATTTCCTTCTGATACATTGTTACCAGGAATGAAGCTAGGTTGGGATTTGAAAGCCGGTTTACAACATGTTATTACATCCTGGAGATCTTATGAGGATCCATCAAATGGTGGGTTTGTTTTTAGCTTAAAATCACCTCAATCACCTCAATTGCTACTGGAAAAAAATGACGTACAAGTGTCCAGGTGGGGTCCTTGGGATGGGCATAGATTTAGTGGTACTGATGCTATTACGGATAATCCTGTGTTTAAGTCTGTATATCATTTCAGTTCTGATGATGTTTATTTTACATTTGAAATGTTGGATGACTCTATTTTACTCAGACTGGTGGTGAATCCAATAGGCACCATACAGTTCCTGAAATGGAAAAATAATGCCCAGTCTTGGGTTCCATTGTTGACTGTGAATAAGGATATCTGTGACAGGTATGGATCGTGTGGCCCTTATGGAATTTGCTATGCTGAGGATCCAGGTTGCAGGTGTCTTAAAGGATTTGTAACCAAATCGCCAAATGACTGGTGTGGCATGGACTGTGGTGATGGATGTAGGCGGCACTATGCTCTAAATTGCAGTAATGGTGATGGTTTTGTGAAGTACAAAGGACAGAAATTGCCTGATAATTTCACTGTGTGGAGGAACTTGAGCCCTCAGGAATGTAAAGATAATTGTTTGAAGGAATGTTCTTGCATGGCTTACACTAATATAGACATTTATGGAAATGGCAGCCAATGTGTTGTATGGTTGGGAGACTTGCTTGATATTCGATATTCTGTTCATGGTGGAGATGAGCTTTATGTACGTATGGCACATGGCGAATTAGGTATCAAGTTTAATTAATAATTGTGGTCAATGTCTTGTTCTTATACTATAACTGAATGTGAATCCTACTTGCTTAAAGAACGTAGGCGTGATATTAGTCAGTGGAATATGTGCACTTATTTCATGTGTAAGTGTATTATTTAGGGATGAAATTTAGTTTCTTGAGGAACATTGATTTGTCTTACCTATTGTTTGCAAATTGTAGACCAACAATCTAAAGTTCGATGCCTCCAAAAATGCATTCATCAATAATATTCGTATCATTACCTGGACTTTAGGTATAATATGTAAGGAACAATGGATTTTAATCATTCCATTTGCATTCACAGTTCAATTTGTCTGCCAATCATAGAAATTTGAAAGAAGCTTATGCATTCAGGTACACATGCATGATGCTTGTGTGTAGTATTGGATTCGACTGGTAATTATTGCTGAATGCACAGGCTACCTCATTCATATATCAGGCCTTTGAAAAGGATCTTGAAATATAATAAATAAACACTGATATAAACTTTCATCAATCCTATTGATGTTATTCTTGAATTTTTTGACTCACACTATGAAATTATTTTATTATCTCTTTTTTATATCTCCACAAGGCAATGCCTTCACTGATTTCTCCCAATCACTATCTTTGACAGAGTCTATTGCCTATGCTAAGAGGAAGAAAGAGGTGACCATGATTGCCAGCATTCTTATATCAGCAATTCTCGGGATGACTGTTTGGTGTGTAGTTAGCTGGTATATATTCAATTTTAAGGTTGCCAAGAGGCAAGGTAAAACTTCTTATGTTAAGCCATACTAATATCATTTCACTCCCGTTCTAGAGTCAGGGTTTTTTGTCAAGTGTTTGCAAAAAATTCACCTATGGTAATAAAGATACATTTTCTAGTCATTTCCCATAAAGATGATAATCTAAATCACAATTTTTTGAAAAAAAATTAATACATTCTTTTTGTGCTAGAGCCATTTGAGTACCGATTTTGATGCTTTAAAATCTATCAATTCTTTTGTTCTGATTTATTTCCTTTGTAACAGCTCAATTAGAAAACATGATTTACATAGAACCTGCGGGAGGTGGGGAGGATGATCAAGATGTAACATTATTTAATATAAGTGCGATTTCTGCGGCTACAAATAATTTCTCCCCGGATAATCAGATTGGACAAGGAGGTTTCGGTCCTGTTTATCAGGTAACTATCAGTTGTAGGAAAAGAAGTTTCTCCGATATGCTGATGCTGAAAATGTTCCACATCAATGCTGTTTAGGGTCAATTTCCAGATGGACAGAATATTGCTGTAAAGAGGCTATCACAGAATTCGTATCAAGGGATCCAAGAATTTAAGAACGAAGTCACGTTGATTGCACAACTTCAGCACCGAAACCTTGTTAAGCTTTTGGGATGCTGCATTCAAGGAGAAGAAAGAATGCTAGTCTATGAGTACATGCCTAATAAGAGTGTTGACCAATTTATATTCGGTAGATTTGTGTTACATTTTAAGAATATTTCATAACCTCATCCTATGCAACTGAAGGAAATTTTGCCTTGACCAATTCATAGTAGGAAAATATTCTGTTTTTATTCAATTTGATGTGATATCATTTGCAGATGAAGCCAGGAAGATATTACTGCCTTGGGAAAAGCGCTTTGGTATTCTAAAGGGAGTTGCCAAGGGATTAAATTATCTTCATCATGAATCTATAGTGAGGATAATCCACCGGGATCTGAAGGCAAGTAATGTTTTGCTAGATAACGAGATGAATCCCAAAATATCTGACTTTGGTCTAGCAAGGATTTTCGAAAATGAGAGAGAGGAAACTACTAGGAGAGTGATTGGAACACAGTAAGTAGAGTTAACACATATAAAAGATTCTCTTTTAAATTATGGAATTTTTTTATTAAACTACTTGAAGTGTTTCCTTTGTCATGGTTGCAGTGGTTACATGTCACCAGAGTATGTGATGGATGGCCACTACTCAATGAAGTCAGATGTGTACAGTTTTGGTGTTTTAGCAATAGAGATTATTAGCGGCCAAAAGAATTGGGGTTTCCATCATCCGGATCATGAGCATAATCTTCTTGGTCATGTAAGTAAGACATTTACTCAAAGTTATTTTCACTTCTGTATATTAGGCTTGCACCTGGAAAAATGTTCAATTAAGCTGGACATGGACTTGATATTGAATTTCTTCAGGCATGGGCATTGTGGAATGAGGGACGGGCTTTAGAACTGATGGATCCACTTTTAGAAGAGTCATCTAATGAGACTAAAATTTCTCGATGCATCCAAATTGGCCTGTTGTGTGTCCAGCATCGGGCCGAAGAAAGGCCAACAATGTCTGAAGTGGTTTCCATGCTACAGGACGAGCATGGAATATTAGCTGAACCTGGAGAACCTGGATTCTTTAGAGTAAGGTCTTTCAGGTGGACTGTTCCTGCGTCATGGGACTTAAACGACAGTGTCAATGGTTTGACAGTAACGACTTTAACAGGTAGACTATAATATAGATTGAAGACAGTCACTATACAAGGAAAGAGAAAAGTAACATCTATTTTTCCTAAAGAAAAGCAGTAAATCGGTATAATACTTGAGAAAAGGTATTGAAGACACTTGATCATCAGAGATAAATTTTTTGCAGGACATTTTTGCATCCCGACCACTGACAAATAGTCATTAGTCAGTAAATTTAGACGATATGGAGAATACTTTAAAGAATGTAGCAAGATTCCTTACCAATTTCTTTTATTTGGCTTACCTAGTGGTTTATAGATTTTTAAACGAAACCCAGGTAATATCAGGGATTGGATATTATTGCTTGGAAGGAGACCTTCTTTTATCCTGAATTCAAAAGAAACAGCTGTTATTAATTGATTGATATGTTTTATGATGATACAAAGATAAACAGTTACGCAAGTGTCTGATTCATTGTATTTTTTCAGGTATTATGTAAACATTTTTCCTTTTCTAGCTGGAAGGACAGAATATTACTCTTTCTTGGTTTTTCTGGCTTTATTGTCGACCAAGTACTTGGTTGTATGTCTATTAAATTTAATCTTAGCGGCGCCCCAATACCTTGTACTAGTCCCCTTGACCATGTTAAGCAAGTCATTGTATGCTGCTTATCGATTTAAGATAGCCATCCCAGCATGAATAATCAGCGTAATGAAGAGGGGAAAACAAGGCTGGTCCAGAACCAGGCTGTGGTCTGTATATTTGGGCTTGAATGTGATATCACGTGTTACTTTCGTAGAAGGACCTTATTCATCAATGTTTTGCTTAAGCCGTCAATGTACTCAAATGCATCTTTGTCAAAAATTTCTGATTATATCAGGTTATGATACTATTACTTCACATTGTTAGATGTGTAAAGATGAATTGGGCTTCCAGCACTAGCATAATACCCTGTGGGCAGTGCCATGGGTCAGCTGGTAGGAAGGCAAGTTGTGCTGGCCTAGCTCTTTACACCTGCAGGTCACGCTTATTAAATTTCAATTTCACATTCTACAAAATTGAAAACTTGAGAATTGAAATTAAAGGTTCACAACTAGGTTACATCATTCATCTAACAATTAGTTTAGTTATGCATTATGAGAGAGTTAAAATACGAGAAAAGATTGGAGTTCATCGTTGGGTATGAAGGAAAAAGAGGAAAATTGATATTCTTGCACCGAATCTTCAAAACCATAGTTTTTTCTCTGTTTTTCTCTCTAGTTTTTATAATGTAACCCCATTTTATGAACTAGATGGAAAATAGCTTGAAAAATAATAAGAAAACCCCTTAAAATCGCATACTGGGTGACGAGTTACAAACCGATGTCATTTTTGCCCTTCCAAGGAACCATGGTCTCACAAGGGTTTGCTTACCGCAGTCTGACCACTGCAAGCAAGCAGATTCCTAGACTACGGTCCAACCGTAATTTGCAAACTTCAGTAAACCACTGTAACTTTTAGAATTGTTCATTTTGATCCCTACTTTAGGTTTTTCGTTTGGCTACGGTCTCTTTTTATTCAAACCTTTAATTTTGATGTTACAACTTTCAAAAGCTTTCGCATTGGTCCCAGAACCTCTATAATCATCCGAAATTTGCCAATCTCAAGTTCAAAAGTATGCAAATTAGATAGTTTTGGTCTATACTTGAGATTTTCCATCTAACTTTGGTCCTTTTTAATCCAAATCAAATTCGAGCTACAACTTTCAAAATTTCTATATTAGTTGCCAACTGGGGCTGAATGATCTCCTTTTTTTTTTTTTTTCCTGTTTCCTATGCAAATTGGCTATTGATTCTGTGCTCCTTGAATTCCTTTAATAATCATCCGAAATTGATTCACCCAAAGTTCTAAAAGTGTGCAATTTAGTCCTCAAACTCCCAAAAGTAGAATTTTCGTTCCTGAAACTTGCAACCTTTTATCTGTTTCTCTATTAATGCTTTTTTATCAATTTTACGAAAATCGGTTAACTTTCAATTGCGTCGAATAAACTACAAATTAGCTCAAAAACCTTAAATTTTTGCTCCAAATGCATCGAAGTTCAGACTTTACCTACAATTATCAATTTATTTTTTTACTAAATTAGGTAGAAGTCCACTCAATTAACAATGATTTATCAAGTTTAAAAGTATGAATAAGCATGTGAAAACATACTTATTAGTATATGATCAAAGTAAACTAGAATATATGTAAGGATTCCTAAACTACATTTCCTAAATGTCATGGGCTATTGAAATGTGTCTTTAAATATCAAATTATAATAAAAATAATCGAAAACAATCGAAAGAAACGAGCAAAACTAGGCAATATGATGAAAAGGTGCCTTGAAATAGGATGTTGGTGCATGTGCATGCCACCCTATGCGATCACAACAGAGAGACGTTGGGGGTGGCGCATCTAAATTTTCCTCTTTTCTCCAAGACAAAGCCCTTGATCCTATTTTGACCCATGTACACTAGTGGAGCCAAGGCGGCTGCCTATGCTGGCTTCGTTGAAATTTTCAGTTTGAGCTCACTGCTCAAGCCATTATTTAGCGGTTTGCCAAGATTAAAAAAAAAAAATGTTATTGAAGATTAAAGGGAAATTCGTATTACTCATGAGTGGAATGATACAATCAGTTCATATAAATACAAAAAGGATGAAGCTAACTAACTAACCAGCTAATTAACTACCTAACTAACAATTACGGCTGTATCATATTTGTACATGTAACCAACTTCCATTTATACATAAAGGCGCCAGAATTTAGTTACTTCAGTTGGTTCTGTGTTGATGAAGCTGGTAGCTTAAGCTGTTGGAACTTAAGCTGGAAGCTCTAATACTCCCCCTCAAGATGGGTTATGTAGATTCAAAACAGCCATCTTGGACATGAGAAGAAAAAGAAGAGATTATGGTAATGGTTTGGTGAAAACATCAATTGGTGTTGAGTTCAGATTGGTAGAAGTTTGATGAGCCCATCATTGATTTATCTCGAACAAAATGGCAATATGTCTCTATGTAATTCATTCGTTCGTGAAAATTTGGATTAGTAGCAATGTGGATAACTGCTTGATTGTCACAGTAGATCAAAGTTGGGAGTGAAATTTTGATCTGCAAATCAAGAAGGGGCTGTTGAATCCAAACAATTTAACAAGTAGATGAATATAAAGCACGATATTTAGCCTCTGCAGATGATCTAGAAACAGTAGCTCGCTTCTTAGATTTCCAAGAGATCAAGGAATTGCCAAGGAAGACACAGAAACCAGTAACAAATCGCCTTGAATCAGGACAGGATCCCCAATCTGCATCAGAGAATGCTCGAATCTGAAATGAAGAATATGCATCAAACAATAAGCATTGACCAGGAGCTGCTTTAAGGTATCTGAGAAGATGATAAACAGCATCTAAATGAGGTTGACGAGGTTGAGAAACAAAATGTCTTAGCTTGTGGACTGCAAAAGTAATGTCTGGTCGAGAGATGGTTAGATATAACAACCTACCAATCAATCTGTGATATAAAGAGACATCATCAAGAGGTTTTCCTTCACATAGACTTAAACGAGCCTTACGATCCATTGGCAACTGAGCTGGTTTGCAGGCTAAAAATCAAGTATCTTCAAGAAGTTGTAAAGTGTAGTGCCTCTGAGATAAATAAATCCCCTTTTGTGATCTTGCTATCTCCAATCCAAGAAAGTATTTCAATTTTCCAAAATCTTTCAATTTAAACTGACAGTGCAAGAAGTCTTTTAAAGAGTCAATTACTTTCTTGTTTGATTCGGTGATGATGATATCATCAACATAAACTAATAAGGCAACAAATGAATAGTCTGACTTAGACTGCTTGAAACCATGCCTTAGAAGGGCATGAGAAAACTTGGAAAACCACTGTCTTGATGCATGTTTAAGTCCATCAATTGACTTATGTAATTTGCATACAAAATTCTCCCCTTGCAGCTCACGATCATACTACTTCTGATAGCTTTGAGGTAAGTCCATATAAATTTCTTCAAAAAGGTCCCCTTTAAGAAATGCATTGTTTACATCCAGTTGAAAAAGATCCCATTGCTTGATAGCAGCCACAGCTAGGAGAGTTTGGACTGTGACTAACTTTGCAATCAGAGAGAAGGTTTCCACATAATCCAAACCTTCTTGTTGAATGTAACCTTTAGCCACTAAACGGGCTTTATACTTGTCTATACTGCCATCAGATTTGAACTTGACCTTGTATACCCATCTACAACCAATGGAATGTTTATCCTTGGGTAGAGTAACAATAGACCAAGTGTGATTAGCCTCCATAGCTGCCAATTCATCATTCATAGACTTTTTTTAAAAGATCATATTTCACTGCTTGATGATAAAACTGAGGTTCAAATGTGAATAAGATGTTGAAAAGAAGGGTGTTATGTGGAAGAGGTTGAACAACGATTGATCGTTGAGGTGATTTAGGAGGATATGACTATGTCCTATCCTATGGACAATGGAAGAAGGAGGAAGTAATATTGGTATGAATATTAGGAGGATTGATGTCACATGAATTATTTTCATATAAGTGATCATAAGATAAGTCATGTCAAACTTTTTGTAAGACCATATCAGGAAATTGATCAACACTATCAGCAAACTGTGAAACTGATTGAAAGGGAAAAATGTGTTCATAAAAAATAACGTCTCTTGAGATAAGGAATGATTTAGACTCAATGTCAATTAACTTGTACCCCTTGATGTTTGGAGGATAACCAATGAATACACATGCCTTTGCTCTAGGTTGAAACTTTGTTCTGTGGGAAGGTAATGTGGAAGCATAGCAAAGGCATCCAAAAGTCCTGAGAGTTTCATAGTTAACTGAGGAATTGTAAAGGTATACAGAAGGAGTTTTGTTTTGCAATACTAGTGAAGGGGTTCTAATAATTAGATAAGTGGTAGTGATGATGCACTCTCTTCGGAACTGAATAGGGACTCTAGATTGAAAAAATAAAGCACGAGCAACATTGTGCAAATGTTGGTGTTTCCTATCTACCACAAAGTTTTGTTCTGGTCTCTCCACACAAGAAAATTGATGGATCACTCCTTTCTTGTTGACGTAATCTGTAAATTTAAGTTCCCGTGCATTATTTGATCAAAAGCTCTTGATCACTTTCTGAAATTGTGTTTCAATGAGAGTAAAGAATTTGGAAATGATAAATTCAACGTCAGATTTTTGTTTGACCAAATACACCCGTGTAAACCTTTTACAATCATCAACCAAGGTTATAAAATATCTATGACCAGCATGTGTGTGTGTGTACTATAGGGCCCCAGATGTCACAATGTATGAGATCAAATGTAGCAAGAGACATGTGATTATTGTTGACAAATGAAAGCCTTCTCTGCTTGGCTAAGGGACTTATAAAATATGGAAAAGAAGAGTCATTTCTTGCTGTATCAAATTTCAACAAATCTTTCAATACACCTAACTTCTTGAAAGATAAATGTCCAAGCCTATTATGTCAAGTATGGTCTGTTACATTATTTACCAATGAATGAACATGGTTACAAATATTACCAGAATCACCTGTTCTACATTTCACTAAATTAAGGCTATTTCCGTCAATGATTAGAGGTCTTCAACCCTTCTACCCTTGCCAATCATCCTCAACATTAGCAGCACCTGAATGACACACATATCAGTAAGAAATATAATGTTCATTGAGGACTTTCTGGTTAAAGAAATCACTGATAGGAGGTTAAACTTGAATTGAGGTACAAATAAAACATCTTCAAGAATCAAGTATGTAGACAACATCACACTTCCAATATATTGTACGGGGATTTGTTCATGATTAGGCAAGATAATAGAAGCATTCTGAACATATCATAATCTACAAAATGCATTTTGATTCGAACAAACATAACTTGAGGCACCTGAATCAACCACCCAAGTTGCAGGTGAGTTGGATTGTGAATTGATAGAAATAGAGAAACAACAAACACCTGTCACTTGCTCATAGCCAGTTTCATGTTGTGTCTTAGTCTTGGTAGCGAAATTATTGTTCAACATACTCACTAATTGTAGATGTTGGGCATGATTCAAAGTTTGCATAAAGTTCCCAACCTCATTCTGTGCATGATCTTGTTTATTCACCTGCTCAGAGAACAAACCACTGACTACACAATTACTGACTGCACAATTAGCTTGATTACTAGTTCACCCAGCCTTTTCTCTTGGTTTATACCGTGGAGGAAAGCCATTATATATTCCATCTGGTAATGTTCGGCAATTTTCTTATTTCCTCTACAAATTCACTTTCCACACGAACATGAGGGACTGTAATTACTGAGCTCCTCCCAAACCATTTTCAGTTTAGTAAAATAGGTGCTAACAGATGATTGCCTCTGTGTTAGGTTCATGAGTTCGCGCCTCAATTGGGAAATGCAAGGACCATTCTTCTGGTGATATCTTTCTCTAAGGTTTATCCAAATGTCATCAGCTGACTCAGAATACATCACACTTGTTGAAATCTACTTTGATACTGAATTTAAAATCTAAGACATTACCATGTTGTTGTTGTGAATCCATGAACTGAAGACACTTTCAGAATCATATGGTTTTGCAATGTTTCCATCAACAAATCCTAGCTTGTTTTTCACAGACAAAGCTATGACCATTGCATGACTCCAAGAGGCATAGTTGTCTCTGGTTAATTGTTGTGAAACAAGCACCAACCCAGGACTGTCTGAATGATGAAGGAAATATAGATTTGATCCATCATCAATTACGGAATTGCTAACTGATGAAGTTGAAATTCCTGTAGCCATATTATTGATAGGCTATGTAATCAAATAAAAAATCAAAATCAGAATTAACAGGAAATGAATATAGCCTGCTCTGATACCATATTGAAGATTAAAGGGAAATTCATATTACTTAAGAGTGGAATGACACAATCAGTTCATATAAATACAAAAAGGATGAACCTAACTAACTAACCAGCTTATTAACTACCTAACTAACAATTACAGTTGTATCCTATTTGTACATGTAACCAACTTCCATCTATACTTAAAGGCGTAAAATTTAGTTACATCAGTTGGTTTTGTTTTGATGAAGCTGGTAGCTTGAGCTGCTAGAACTTGAGTTAGAACATAGCTTGAGCTGCTGGAAGCTCTAATAAAGGTGGGCCTTGAAGATTAGAAAATTGGATGAAGATTGGAGCTTTGAAATATGAACAGGTTGAAGGTGATAGCAAAGAGAGAAAGAACACATCGATCCTCTATTCTTATCCTGATTTCTGATCCAACTTTGTTGTTTTGGAGTATAGGAAACAAAGTAAAATGGAGTTAGATATGCCTTCTTCCTTGTGAAAGTTTGTGTGTGTGTGTGTGTGTAAGGGAGAGGGAGCATCAGTATGGGAAAGGCAAATCTAACTTGTTATTTAAGACAAAATTATTGGTAGACCCAAAAATATGAAAATTTGCATTGGAACCGCTTAAATTTTGGCTTCATCCATAAGGAATATATTATCAAATTCAAGATCTTGTATTTTTTCTCCATATATATACTACTCAACTTGGGATCCCACCCACCCCGATTCATGTTCGCCCGTTCAAAATGGAGCAGGAAATTCCCTAATTGTCAAAAATCAAGGAAGGACTTGGCTCTTAAACCAAATGATATTTTAATATCGTATCACAAAAATTCTCGGCAAAACAAAGATAGGGAAGGCCGCGACAAACCAACCTCATTGTCATTCCTATATTTAGGATGCCATTAAAGTTAAGTAGAATTTTTTTGAGAATGCTTATTTTACTAACGCTATAGATTGCAATAGTCTAAAAACTTTCAATACTTGCTGTATATATGTTATCGGACATTTCCGTCACATCCTGTGATGATACATAGATTTCATTTCTCATATCCAAGTCTTACATACTGGCCAAAGATTTGTAATGACACGATGAAAAATCAAGAAATTTGGCTAAATATTTGTAATAACAGGATCTCTCTATTGCGGTCGTTGACGATCGACGATCAATAGCCTCTCTAGTTTACGGCAATTTCTGGATCCGCCATTATCCATGCGATGCCTATGGCCTTCCATCTTTGATCCAGAAATAAATGTTTTTATAATGACATTGTTTGAAAATAATCTCTAGTAGAATTATCTTGCAGTTAATATACATAATTCTTTGCTAAAATTGTTGGATAAGATTAGCTGTAGATACTTTTAAAAATAATGAAATGCAGAAAATAAGAAAATGATCGAGACTCATGATAGTAGATGTCTTAAATTACGCATCGTTAATTGCTGGATCTATTTGGACAATCACTTCTTAGATATAACGATTAAATTACTTGTTCAACAATAACAAGTAATTTCAAGAATAGAAATAAAATAATTCTAGAATCGATCTTGTACTAAAGTATGTATATATATATATATATATATATATATATATATATATATATATGTATATTCTTTGTTTTTGGCTATATGGCTGCTATATTTTTCTCGCTAGTTTGATCAAATAAAGATGATTAAATTTGAAGATGATTAAAATAAATAATAATAAAATTTATTTTTAACTGATATATTCGCATGGCTAGTGGGATTTGAATCGCCAATCTCCTACATAAATTCAACATGTAAACCACTGGCCTACTATCTTTATTTAATTTTTTTTTAAAAATAAAACATCTAGTATGCCCATGTTTAGTGGAAATTTAAATTAGATTTTTAGTAGTTTTTATTAAAAGTTGATGAAATGCGTGGTTGGAAAGGTGTAGGTCCCATGTAATATGTGATTAAAATTAGTTATAAACTTTTACTTAAATCAAAATTTAGATTTTAATCCCTGGCAAATAGATGTCTAACAAAACCTATTAACCATATCCTCTTTCCAAACTGTTAGGTTTTAGTTGATTTTGTAATTGGCATATTCTGTAGACAAGGACTTAAATTGATAGTATGTAAAAGTTCAAGGAGTAATGTNAGATTTTAATCCCTGGCAAATAGATGTCTAACAAAACCTATTAACCATATCCTCTTTCCAAACTGTTAGGTTTTAGTTGATTTTGTAATTGGCATATTCTGTAGACAAGGACTTAAATTGATAGTATGTAAAAGTTCAAGGAGTAATGTGAAATATGTTTAAAAGTAAGGTAGTTGGTCTAGGCTATCGAGTTTGGAACAAGGAGGAAAACGGCACGGATTTTCGCTGAAATGTCGTCAAGGGTTGGCTCGAGCTACAAAAGCAGAAACATCACCGCTGGACCGTCGCCCCTCTTTCGCTCGAGCGAGAACCTATCGCTCGACTATCGCTGGCTACTCGCTCGAGCGACATCTTTTTACGAGAAAATTTTATTTTGCGTTTTAAAGGCTTTTTCCTAGCCCATATGTTTTCTATCCTACCTATAAATTTCAGAAGTCAATATGTACGAAATTATAAGGTTGATTATTGAGAGAAAAAGTCTAGAGGGTGAATCTTCCACATTATTACTTTCAACCTTCATCTTGTATGAGATCTTCTGAGAGAAAAACATCATATCCAAATCCAAATACCAA